>JAHOYR010000009.1:6223476-6317843 GCA_023213295.1 Bruguiera hainesii
CGGGTTGGTTCAGTTACATGCAACCAGCAGGACCAGGGGGCCCTTGCCTGGTAATCACATCCATGAGGGCATCAAAGGGGCAGTATAGTCTTTTCGAAAGAAAAATTAATTAAAAAAAAAAGGTTGGCATAATCGTAATCAAGACCTAAGAAAAGACCTAATCCAACCACTGGAGATAAACAAATCACGCTAAAACGTTCAGGCTGCAAGAGTGTTGCTAGCTTCACCTGTCATTCTTGCCTAGAATGTGACAGCCTCATTGGTGACCATAGATTTCCGAGAGAAAAAGATGCAGTGTCAAAAGTTAAGAAGACGGGGTTCAATTAGTCAAGAAGAGGCTGATATGAGATAGGTCAAGTATGTGATATTTGCTCTGAATTTTAAGCCTCTGATGGTGACAGTCTAATTATATTCCATTTTTAATTTTCCCAAGAATGACAGTTTTTATTCCGTGCCAGCTACAGTTTTTTGCCCGAAAGAATAGCATGGCAATCAGCATCATAGATGTCAATCTTTTGCAACAATGACATCTTAACCATAATCATGCATTTCACTGTCAGGGTATCACGTTCATTACATTGGTGACGAGGCTGTAATTCTGTCAAACCATTTTTACCAGCAATTAATGATTTAGCTGGCCTCTTAAATTTAGCTAGATTTGGTTAAGCCAAGTTCATTTGACCAGGAATTTAATGATCAAATGTCTATAAGGCAAGGTTTTAAGATGCTATTGCTCATGAATTATCTGTTAGCGAGAAGATAAATGTAATATTACCTATGAATTAATAATAAAATAGTCATTCACAGTAACACTTTTGGGTCCAAGTTAAAAGTTCCATACCACAAACAACATGTTCTCTCTTGTCGCACTTCAATCTTACGATGAAGATGCTAAAAGATAATTTCTTTTGAATCTCCTTAATAATAATTGGGAATGACCTATCTATAAATATATAATAACATTAAGGAGGTTAGTCGAGCCTAACATATTATTACAAAGTTATTTTTTTTTTTTAAAATAATTTTTTAGTGTAGAATATTAATATTTATATTATTTAAATTTTTTTTTATTTAATGTAAAAATCAGATTGTATTTAATTTATTTATAATATAATTTATCTATAACAATATACTTATAAGTTGTAATTCAGCAACAAATGAGCTCTATTACTTCGAGTAAGAATTTCATATCTTACAGATAAATAATTCAATAAATGCATAACATAAATGCATTTTACTTATCCAACGGATGCACATTTTTTTTTATAAGTGAGAAAATTAATATTAATAAAATGTCAACAAAATGGGGATTACACGAGAGAATCTCACATAAAAGAAGGCTCATAAAAAGGCACTGAGTTGGTGTATAAAATGATACGAAGTATCTACCAAATTAAACTAAAGGAGGAGATATGTGTAGACGGTTGTTTGCTATAAATTCAATATTGTCATTATCAAGCAAATTGAAAGCCTTTGTTTATGCCCAGAGAAAGGATATAATATTGTCACCTACTCCTTTAACAGAGGGTGACCCTATGATTTCTTTCGAGTCACAAACTCCAACAGATACATGCTGGAATTATGTTGTTAAACTTCGTCGAGCACATAAATTTTTTTGCTCTCCTTCCAGCATAACAAGAATTTGCTAGAGAAATGGCAAAACCAATTGGATTGCTAGTAAATTAAGAAAATTTTCAGAATATTCTTAAAAGATGCACGATGAAGGAATATGCAATTTGTGCCCTCTTCTACTTGCATGCATAGAAAGCATCAATCAGCGAGACATCAACCCCTCTTGTTCAAGTTTGAAATTATTTAGAATTTTATCTCTGGAGCCAAGGAGCAAGAAGATCTAAATCTTTGAGGGGAGGGACATTATCGAGATAACATTGAAGAAAAATTGGATGGATGGTTGAATGAATGATGAGCTGTGCACGGTCTCGTAAGAACTTCTTATAAAGATTTTGGAAGGGAAGGGAGACAAAGTACTAAGTCAAAACCTTCACTTAAATTGATTCCGGAATTAAGGACAAACATTGTTAGTGATGAAGAGTGAATTGCTACATTCCTCTTAACTAGTAGCTGCCGGAGACATTTCAAGCCGTGACTTCCTCATGCAGGTTACCTAACACGCTTCATGTTAGCGTGTGTCTTAATAACTAATAAATTAGTTATTATTTATATACATATTAAATATTTTATACATATAATTTTATTAATAAAAATATTTTATAAAGATAATTATTATTAAATTATAATTATGAGATAGTTATTATATTAATCTATTATTTCTAAATATTTTTAATTAATGTATTATTAAAATTAAATATTAATAAACTTGTGGGATTAGTATATATTATATTTTTTCTATAAAAGAAATAAATGATCTCATAGATTAAAATATAGAGATGGTTAAATAAATATATGAGTACTTACTAATTAAACAACTTTATTGAATTGATTATTATGAACATTTTTAAATAAAATATTATTTTTTATCTATAAAACTATTTTTGAAATAATCATATAAATAATTTTTAAATTTAAAATTATTTATATATTTTATTAAAAATTATTATATTTTAATTTAACTTTTTAGTTATTTTAATCAAAAACTACTTGTAAAAACTTTCATTGAGTATAATTTAAATTATTTAAAAATAATTAAATAATTAAAAAATAATTCATTACCTTGAAAAGTAATTAGAGGAGAATAATATAATGTTCTCTATATATATTATTTTAAGGTATTGTTTCATCTAGGCCAAGTAAGTATCAATAAAGAGTTATAATTTCTTTCATAAAATCCATAATCTATATTTGAAAACAAATAAAATTTGATAAGATAAACTAGATACTAATTTTGTATTATATATCTAATTGAAAAATTAGTATAATAAACAAATTAAATTACACTAAAATATCAAATATTGGAAGAATAAATCAAATTATCTTTTGGTAATTTTAACATTTAATTAGTAAATTAATAATAATTTAAATTTTTTAATTTATTTAAACTTTTAGTATTATAATTTATATTTATTATTAATATGTTAAAATTTTAAAGTATTATACACATAAAATAATTTTAAAAATATAAAATAAAAACTAAGTTAGACTTAATTAAAAAGGTTTTAAAAACTTTCAATATTAAATATGATTTTTATTTTGAACGACAAATGAATTTTATTTATGAGTATCCAAAATCCTGACACACCTTGAAAAATTTTCTACAACAAAGTACCAATATTATTACAAGATTCCCAAAATAACACCATATGTATTAATAAATGAAGCAAATACCTGTCTGACATAACCAACACAAAATTACAACCAAAATATTGTTGGTGCAATATCAAAAGCAAGCAAAAAGGAGCTAAAAACCTACCTAACAGAGAACACTCATTTTACTCTAACCTAGCAACCATACTCTTTTTCTACACATACCCTAACTCGCCAAGTACCAATACAGACAATAAAACAAACAAAAAAAGGAACTCATATGTTAAAAAAGAGAAAAAAAAAATTAGTTGCCCAAACTAATCAAAAGTCATGAACTCTCTCATCTTAGATTTTTTAAAAGACCCAAACAACACTTACAAAAGTCTCAAATCTGTCAAGAGTACTAAGCAAAAACCCAAAATGTGAACACAACCAAAAAATTACTCACAACAATAATACACCTCTGCCCTTATATGCACAACACCTTGCCATCAACATTACAATTTAAAGAAACTAAGATAGCAGAACTTGCCACCTTATTTGCACATCTATCCTCCCAACACAAGGCAATAACAGGCTAGCAGAGATATAAATTAACAAAGTGAACACAATGAAATCTACAACCAATATATAAATCAACAACAACAAGAAGGCCACCATATAAGGCTACAATCATATTTATATGATCAAATCGAAAATTGAACCTAGAGATCCCTAGCCCCACCATATTGAAAGATAACATCCTTATGATTATTTGTCAAATGTCTATTAAGTGCATAAGCAACTTAACTATACCAAGGCATCTTTCTCCTCTTCATGCTTTATTTCCAACAATTTATTAGTAACATTATATTCTTCTCTAATTGGATTTAGACCAAGTATTTGACCTACCTCCTACACTTTTTGTCTCTCAAAAAAGAAAGTCATTGTAGTACCTTACAGTATTGTCAGATAAGGATATGCCTACTCAACAAATTTCTCTTATTAATGCTTCCTTTAGTTTCTTTCCCAAGATATTGATGATGGTTGAGGTCTTTAATTTTTTCCTTCCTTGCTTTCAACTTTTGCTTTACCTTTGTTCCTAATTTCCATTCGTAGTTACGTTTTTTACCCTTCATTAGCTTTAACACAACATCGTCTCCTAACATGATATTCTATCAATATCTTTTTCTTCTTTCAGAGGCTATTGGTAACAAAGGAAACCATTTCCCTTGATTGATAGGTTCAAGCATGCATCATCTTGAGCTTTGAGATTCTGCCTACCTTTTTTTTATCATTGTCCAAGATATTTTCTTTATCATTCATACACAGACTTACAACATCTAGGACTAAGCCTCTACCTTCCTTTTTCGATGTGCATTTTTCATTTTATCTTCATTACAATCTAACCCACAACTATCCTCAAACTACTTTTTATTATAACCACTAGTCTCTTTTGACCTTCTCATTTTACTGACGGAGTTAATATGATGTGATGTTACTAAATTATCAAATTTTTTAAAGTTTATTTACTCCTCACCCAAATTATTGTCGACTCTCTCGAGCTCTTGCTTTTCTAAGACTAGTCATTATGCACCAAGCTCATCAAGAGGCTCTTCGTTATTGACTTTATCCTAACTAATGACCACTTCTTTTGAATATCTAGGACATTTGTTAAAACTGTCATAATTCACCTTATCATCATGGGAACAATCTGAGTACGACCATATAAGCACCTTTCTCACTTCATCAAAATGATCTATTAAAAATATCTCATTATTAATCTCTTCTATGATTTTGATATCAAACATAAATATGTCTATTGTAAGCCTTAATAAAGTATTGATGTACTCCCTCGTTTATGAGATGACTAACACTTTGCTAGAATCAAATAATTCTTTTTTGGTTATGCTTTCATCGTAGAGATAAATTCACCAAAAATCTTTTGGATGAACTTAAAGAATTTAGTTCCTTCTGCACGTAGAAGAATAACTTCACATCAAAGCCAGATAAATCTCCATGAACTCACATCAGTGGGTTCCCGTCTTTTAAATGACTCAAACCAAGTTTTTAAAATTGTTTTTGCTCTTTAAAGCGGACCTTCCATAGTTTCTTATAAGGTGAATATTAAAAGGACCATTCGTCCTTTCATTTGTATTAGGAAACATGAAGGAATACCTTTGCTCATTAATTTATCTTGTAATGTTAGGAAACTTTCTATAGATTCAAAAATGGTCACTAAGCAATGATAGAGCCATTGTTTCTCACAAGTATTAGTGTCAAACACGAGCATCATCCCTTATGTTAGTAACAGAGTCACCTATCTTATTATTGGGTTGAGCTTTAACCACCTCATAATACGATTTGTCATCTTGTATACAATTGATGTAATTTTCAATCTTTGCTCTTTTCAAATATAAGTTAGGAATGACTTCTTTCCTGAGTAATGGTTTCTCCTGGACAAACTATCTTTAAGAATATCTTGGAATATTGACATCGAGCCTTTTATAACCAATCTAGGCACCATTTAACACCTTTACCATTTCTTATGCAACATTTTTTCCTTCAACCATCACAAAACCAAATCTTTGTCCATTCTTGCGCCTCTTGTGTGGAATATAAGCACCTATAACATTCCTATACCAAGAGCATATCTTTTTTAGACCACCAAACAACCAAATTTATGGAAGATTGTCCACAAAAATAGTAGTGATAACATATGTAAGTGCCATGAATCCAACCAAATATGTTGTGGATTGAGGTGTTGAAAGATTGAAAGAGCTCAATCCCTCATCGAATCATAATATGAGAGTTCTAAATGGGCAGCAACTAGTGCAAACATAATCTGACTTGATACCATCCTTTTACAACAACATTTCAACTAACACCTAGCATGAAAAAAGGTTGTTTCTTTGCTCTTTGTTTTCCTTCTACACCCAATTGCCCAATTAGCAAGCCAACACTCACATAACGTGTATCCCCAAACACAACTCTAAATTGATGAGATAATTAGAACCTTGACAACTGTACCTCTTTCAAATGTAGCAGGCTAAAAATCAAAGGCCCATCTTTATCTAGCCACCCTCCCACTTTCTCTCCAAAATCTTTACAAACCCAAGTCATCAATTTGATTTGGCAATTTGGAGTAAGAACTCAAATCTAATCATTCTTATCTATCAACTTGTGTGCCTTTAGCTAGAAGGAAATAATTATCCCTCTTTAAAACCCAAATCACAATTACCTCAAAATGTTGACAAAAAAATAGATATCACTCACTATGGTTCAAAGAATTGAGTTGCACTGCTATCTTGAACCAGCAATTGGAGAAGAGAGTTGAATATAAACTTGATCTATTAGTCACAAGTAAAATTAACTACTATGTTTGATTCTTAATTAAAACAAAAGACTATATGTATGTGTGTGTGTGTGTGTGTGTGTGTATTAATGTATAAATGTATATATAAGAAATATTTGGTTCAACAATACGCATTTAGATATCTTTTTTTTATTATTATTTAAAGAGAATGTTATATAGTTTATATATATATGCACAAAAAAATATGATTCCAACTTCTTTCTCTTTTTTTTAGTATAAGATTTATAGACCAATTCTTCTAAACAACCGGTCTTATTTCTTCTTTACTTTGACACTTCACAAACTACCAAAGTGTAGTGCCCACCCAACACTGAAATTTAGCAAAGCAAGCAAATGTGGAAAAACTAAAGTTGTATAAATAAAATAAAATAAAAGTCATGTGAGATAACTTATTCAATTATATCTCAATTATTTTTTAAAAATTCATGACAACTACTAAACGTAAGTTCATATTTTCTTCGTTGCCTTATTACTCTACGAGAAAAAGTTATTGACAGTGAAAGCTGAAAGCTAACTAACTTTTGTTCACGTCACGTTTTACAAGCATATGTACTAAGAAGAGTCATAAGTAAATTTCAATAAGTAACATCACGAGGACCACACAGACGTTGTCTACCCCAAATTGCTATAAAATAATCAGTGTAACTATACAATTTTCCCCCTTATTAAATTTCTCTAATCGACGAAGACTATTAATTTTATTATTTATTTTTGCTAGCTTGTTCTTCAAATTGAGCAAACACAAAATAAATATAGTAAGGTAAAAAACCAAAACTCACCCTTGACATTCAAGACTTTTAGATCGAAGGACAATTTTTTCTTTTTTGAAATCGATTATCGATATTACCTCCATGTGTTTCAAGAAAAGTACTTTCTTGCCTGAATCACTGGGGCGTTGATTCTATGGGTCACACATGGGGTTTTACGATTAAGGCTCACCTTTGACTTTAATAAAACGTATAGCAACCTTAATATTTTACATTACCCCGTTGATTAATATTTATCTCTTTAACAAAAGTTAATTTGATTTGTAATGTTTGACTGCAATTCTTTAACCGTGCGCAAATGCACTTTCAAAGAAAAAAAAAAAACTTATAGCGCTCTAGCTCTTTTGCGGGGAAAAATTATCAGGCAATGGATTCCAAAATCATCCATGGAAAATAGAGAGAATTAAGTACATAATAATATATTTCTCAGTAGAATATTTTACTAGTTAAGAACTTTAACTTTATTTTAAAATATTGAATTGTAATTTAAAAAATAAAAAAATATATTATTTATATTATATAATTTATGATCTAATAAAAAAATTCAAATGACAAAAAATGTACAGAATAATATTAGGTCGGGATCTATGGATTACGTGGTAACTTTGATCCAGCTACATACGAGGGATTATCTATACAAACCATTAAATGACAATACAACAAGAGTGGATTCTTATTCTCAACGACGGCGGCATCTAACCTTTTTGCATAAACTGCCCAGTCCATTTCTTCTGTCTACTAACTAACCTTAACCTTTATTTGTTATATGAATATACTCTACAACTCCAAAGTGATTTTTGCAATCATGCATTCAATGTATATTAAGAATAAAGATGCGTCGGTCGTATATTTTATAATTTTAGTCTACCAACTTTGTCTTTCACTTCCGATCAAGTCGATATATGTGTATATATATATATTATTTATTATTTATTATTATTATTATTATTTATTTGTGAAGGAAAGGGCAATATAAATATTTTATTAGTTTTCTCCGTTAGTGGGTGAATTTTCATTGCCAATGCGAAAACAAAGGACAATAGTTACTAATTCCAAGATCAAGTCATGAAGCCCACCGAAAATTGGAGTAATGGGAGAAAGTTACACCAAAGCTAGTGCTCTTGTAAAACAAAGAAAAGAAAACAAATGAAATCAATACTCAATTCAACGGAAGACTAGAGCCAAAACATTCTATGGAAGACCCAAAAAAAAGAAAAAAAAAACAAGAATCGCATTATTCTCGTCCTCAAGTAGCTTGGAAGTTTTATACAAATAACACAAAAAGAGTAACGATGGATTGAAACACCTCCCCCTTATCGGCAACTTTACTTTTGGAAATTGTGTTCTTTCTTTCTTTCCAAGAGTTCCAACAAATGCTTGGAGAAATCATTAGATGCAAATCGTTGGGTAAACACGATGGTGGTAGTTGAGACTCCCAAACTCTTAACAACTTCAAAACAGTTAGAGAAAATGGGAATTGCTATTTTGATATCATATTATAATATTATTTTGTATTTCATTATTTTTTAATTTTACTAATGTTTTTTTGTTGTTTGTTGTTTACTGTAACATAGATATCATGGTAGGTTTGATTTTAATTTCAATTTCAAATTAAAATAAATAGCTATAATTGAAATTTAATACCAATTTCAAGATATGTCAAAAATACTTTTAAATTAATTATTCTATTTTCGAATTTACCCGATTCTCATTCTTATTTTAATTTTGATTTTAATTCCTTCTCGAACGACAGCAGGCCAATTGCCTGCGAACTCGAGAGAAGGCAAGGAGACTTCCTCTGCGTAAATCTAAAGGTTCCTTTTTGGGGCATTGTTCAATATCTAGCCGAGAGAGGAGAAAACATATATTCAATAGCATCAAGAGAGTATTGCCATTCTGTAAAACCAAATATCACGACATGTGACTACTAAATAGAGTGCTTTGTCGCTGAATCTCGCGTTAGGAACTCACGTTCAGGGTTTCGGTTCCGAAAACCTGTTGACAGCTTTTACCGTTCCAACCAAAAACTATATTGTGCAATGACATTGTTTTCCAACCAAAACTCGCTTCATGTTGGAGAATGGGTAGTAGCCGGTATGACTCATCTTTGTCCAAATGAATGGAAAAGGATATAAGCCTTTTACTTTTTGATGTAATTCAAAGAAAGCCATCGAGAGGATGTTCCAAAGACTAAAAACTCAAAAGATTTGCGGCCCAAGTCCAATGGTCTTCTAGCTGGGATAGATGGATCGTGGGGTGCTGCTTAGAGGCTGAAGGGGTGAAGGAGGAAAAGGTTACTGTGGGAAGAAGGGTATTGTGTTTGTGAGAGCATATCAGATCCATTCAAACTATTCCTCACATTTGTAGTTTGTCGGACGGGGGACAACCTCATTCTGCCCTCTTGGTTGAATTCTCTTCTTTAAAAGCACCTTCAATAATTGAATCTATTGTTTCATCTTGCAAAATCTCCTCCGTCTTGTCAAACTAACACATTTCTGACTTCTATGTATAAGAATACATTGGATTATACTTCTAGCTTTTAGGGTTTTATCATTTCAATGCAATGACCCTTTTGTTTTTTATTAGCTCTTGTAGCCTCTTAAAACAAATCAATCTAGAAAATTGCTAGCCTACCTTATTTAGTTGTTGGTCCGGAATAGAAATCGAAATTGGAATCATAAACAAATTAAAAATTTTATAATATATTTAGTTTACTCCAAAATTAAAATTAGATTTTGTTTTTGCCTTTTAGTTCAATTCGGAATCAGATTTAGAATTTTTTGGGTAATTATTTAGTTTAGTTAAAGCAATAGTTGAAACATGATAAAATTTTTTATTGTAAATTAAAAATATTATTTAAATTCTTGAAAATATAATATATCATATTATATTAAAAAAAATAAATTGCTTGAGAAATAAAATCTAATGTGTGTCCAAATGTAACATAATGTCCATGTCCCAACCAATATAAGAGAAATATTGTTTAAAAAAAAGAAATAAAAATAAAAATTTATGAAATGCAAAACATAATATAAATATAATAATGTCATTAAAATATATGAAAATTACCATACAAATAAATCCATAAATAAAAATTATAATAAAGAATTAGTCTAATAACCATAAATATAAAATTGAAAACAAAAATAATAATATAATAATTTTATAGTAACAATAATCATTTATTAGTTAGTAAATAAATAGTCTATAATCTCTACAATATTTTTTTACAATAGTAATAATATTAATTATTATTTTTGTTACTATGAACATATTTTTATATTTATATTTTATGAAAAAAATAGATAATAATATTGTTATTACTGTTAATTTAATTATTATTATAATTTTTAAAATATTTATTATTATTATTATTATTATTATTATTATTATTATTATTATTATTATTATTATTGTTAATAATTTATTTATAAGATTTTTTGTTGTACTTTATTAATAATTTTAAATTTTTATACATAAAAATATTTACTTATTTATAAAAGAGGGAGGGAGGGAGGGAGGGAGGGAGGGAGGGAAGAGGGGCAATGGGAATAATTAAATAATAGAAGATTGGAATGATAGTTTCTATATATGGTAGAATTTTATTCTTATAAGTAAAAAAATAATAATAAAATTTTTATTTATCAGATATAAGGGATGAAAAGCACTTGTTCTTATTCCTATTTCTAAGTATAAAATTAGTTAACCAAACGCTCCCTCCCTTAATCCATCGAAAATAAAGTGTATATCACCAGCATGTTATACATATGTAAGAAAATCATTTAAATAAACAAAATTGTTATAGATAATAATAATGGACACAGTAAGAAATCTAGATATGTATCTGAATTATTTCTATTTTTGAATTTTTTAATGAAATTATTAACTAAATATTTTTTTAAAATATATTCATTAGACACACCTTTTTCTTGGATTCACCATAAATAATTAATAAGCAAAACAATATATAATAGCAAGATATAACTTTTTAATAATAAAATTTGATTTACTTTTCTAGTACAAGAGCTGTTAAAAGTTTTTGTTGCTATTGATTTACCCTGTTTTCTCTAAAAGAAAAAAGAAAAAAAAAAGAAAAAGAATTATCACAATAAAATTGAAAATTTATTTTTGTTACTTAAAATTAAAAATAAAAGAATAATACTTTATAATCTTGTTAAAAATAATTGTGCTCTCAAAACACGCAATAATTTAATCTATGTTAATGAACATATGCCACAATTATGCATAATTGATCATACGTTAATCCTATTAAATAATTTAAACAAAGATTTAAATTGATAACATATATAATATAAATGAATCTCTTAATAATTAAATTACCATATATCACAATCGTTCCAAATCATATGTCTAAAACTAATGTTGTCTGCATCTTTTAAACCCAAGAGGGTCTATGAGCGAAGACCCATTTTGTTTAAATTAATACCAAGTTTTTAGGCTGAAAGCTGGGCTATTGGTTGAAGTCTAATTGGAGCGCCCTCTCTTTAGGTGCTAGCATTTGATATGATTTTGATTCCATTAAGAAGAAATAAATTATTATATTATAAGTTTTTTTTATCCATAAGGAGAAAGCCTATTAAATGGTATTTATAACTTACCCTCTTTCTCATCAATTACATATTTTCTCCCAAAAATTTGAATTATATCTGCAAAATAGATATCTAAATTCTAAGTTAACGGGTATTCGAAAGTCTTATATTATAAGGTTGTTTTAATAAGATGCATGAGGCCAAGAATGGTGCGCAGACAATGGTTGCATGCGTACATTTCTTCTCAAGTAGCCAAAAAAGAGAGAGAGTGTGTGTGTGTGTGTGTGTGTGACAAAAACTTCTTCAGCGATGTGGAGGATGACAAGAGGTAATTTCCCATTTCTATTTGTTTCCCTAACAATATGATGCCAACATTCTTCCAAGAAAGAGTCAAGCACGCAAATGATTAATCAAACTAATGTTAATGCTTGTAAACAGGAAGGGAAAGGTAGAAGACAAAACCAACACCATAAGTACAAGTTTTTATGAGCCTTAAGTTCCCTCCAGACGCCTATAGTTGCCTACAAGGCATATTGGATGAACACACCACTAATACCACCATACTCAAAACTCTTTGTTTCCATACGGGGCCATAACCCACTCTGTCATTGCCCACCACTACGTTGTCTTTTTCTTTTTTTTTTTTTGGATTTATTAGGTTTAAATTATAGATGTTGATGTATATGGAAAAAAGATGGAGCATGGTGAGATTGACCATGAACTATATGTAAACATGTAAAATGCTTGCATTAGAGAGTCAACACAGTTTCAAGCAGAGAACAATGGTAAGTTTTCTTCCACCTCATGTATACGACTGTTCTTCCCACCACCCATTCCCCTCCCTCCTCCCCCCTTTTAACTCTGACTAGATCTTAAATTTGATGTAATTTGATCTATTTCTGATGGTTATTATAAATTTGAAGTTGACCCTTCATCGTTGTTTGCCAACACTCTAAAAAAGCGCAAGGATTAATAATGAAGACCGTAGTTTTAAAAATTAGATTGATTCAATAATTGGTCTGATGAATTGACGATTCAAAGAATGGATCAATCTAATTTTGTTTCTTAATTGTAAGAATTACATTTTTTTTTATATTCATACATTTGTTATAATTTTAGAGATAATATTAACTTTAAACTTTTTAATGTATTTTTTATTTTTTACACCATTAAAAGATAATGTATCATAAGGCTTTTTAGAATAACTTGTGGTAAATTTGAGAATAAACACGCTTAAAGTATTTATGAATCAAGATAACTAAATTACTATTTTGGGCAATATAAAACTTACAATGTGTATTACTATTAAATTTACTTTTACTATAAATTTGTTGCCTTTTCATTATATAAATACTTTTTAAATTAACTAAAATGTCATAAGATTTAAAGAAAAAAAAGACTTATTTAGTAGATTTATATACATTAATAATGTATTTGAATAATTTAATTGAACAATTAAAAAGTAGACAAATATATCCACACTTTAAACTCTTTAAACTTTATACATAGACATTGACCTAATCCATGCATCAAAGGAGTTAGACTAGTTTTAATAGAATAATAAGAAAGTCAATGTGAGTCAAGTTTCCCACTGCTTGGTGGCAAGTTAGTGATTATGGATGAGGACAGGCAGGAGATCACATGCAAATGAGTTTCTTATCGAGATCTATTTACCTCGTCAGGAAGAAGTCATGGCTAACATTGAAGTATAGCTCTAATGGTGGAAATTTAAGGGGAAATAGTGCTATTTGATGAGAAAACAAATGTCAATTCAAGTGACTACCTTAAAGTATGCTTTTCCTTCAAAGAGAATGAGAAAATGCAAGCCTTCTAGCACTTAACACTCATAGTAAAACTATTGGGAAGGAGGCTTGGTTACTGCTTCCTTTACAATCATTTGCTATAGTTATAGTACCTAAAAGCAAGCAAAGTTTAATCAATTTGGACAATGACTTCTTCTTTGAGAACTTTAATAATATGAAGGATTGTAACTATATCCTTTAAGTTGGGCCTTGGATAGTTCTTAGTTAGTTTTTAACAATAAAATATTGGGAGGTTGAATTTAATTTTGATTAGGTAATAATAGAGAAAGTGGTTATTTGGATTAAGTTGCTATAATTGTCAATTGAATACTACACTTTCTGAGCTTTTTAGTAGATTGAGGATAAGGTGGGTACTACCTTAAAGATTAATACAACAATAACAGAGGCTACCCAAGATAACTATAGAGGATTTATATGGAGATTGATCTTATAAAACCAGTAGTTAAAAGGTATGAGATTAGAGATAGGATTAGACAAATTGAATATAAGAGTATCTATAAAGTTTTCTTTAAATGTATTAAGTACAATCGTAAAACTGATGATTTTCTATTACTAAGTGTTACTATTGATAATCATTAAGTTTACTTAAAAGCCTAATTAGTAAGGCTAGAATTAGAAAACCTCGTGGCCTTTAAATGTTAGTTTAGCATCCACCACAATGAGCATTTAGGGGTCCAAACAATGATCTAATAATAGGTAATGGTGACTAATAAATTGCTAAGGAGCAATAACCTTTAGATTCCAAATTTTCAACGCTTCTTAGGGAGCAAAGTATAGGTATAAGACTAATTTGACAAGTGGCACTAGTGATAAGTACATGGAAAATGAGCAAATAATTACGTTAAGGGTAAGCAATAAAATGACAAGTGGCAAGATTGGTAAGTAGAAATCTTTATGACAATAGAGGGGGAATAATCAGCTTAGGGATTTGTGTGTTAGTCCCAATGAAAATAATTTTATTACAATGCCAAGAAACAAGAGTGAGTTGATAAAAAAATAAATTCTTGATACACTTATCTTGCTACATCTTTAGGCTAAGATAAGCCATTATGTAATAAGCTTAATGACCTCAACTATAAAGGTTAATTAAGTCTCAAGTAGCCCATTAGTCTGAAAATTTGAGAATATTATGTCTAAATTATTTGTAGATAATGAAAATTCTATTAGACCTTTTAAGTATAGGCCTTTGACTATAAGATTTAAGTTCTCACTAGACCCTCTAATAGAGATGATAGTATGGTTTGTGACATAAAAGTAAACTTAGATTTTGACATTAGCCTATTTTCTTCTCAAAATGATTTTAGGAATTTTAAGGTAGAAGCCTACCTTGTCTTACATTATTTTGGTTAACCAAGTTTTATGGTTTTTTGGTTTCTTATCCTTATATTATCCTATACATATGTTTATATAGAATTGCATTAGTGTTACGGATGATAAGTTTTTGCAAGTACTGCGGTGTTATATGTAGATGCATAAGCTAGATATAGTGGTATTGGTTAAGTCTCAATTGAGTGGAGTAAAAGCCAATAAAATATGTATTAATATTGGGTTAAAGGAGTGATCAGAGAAGAAGCTAACAATTTTAGTGGTGACATTTGCATTTTATAGGATTTGGAGGAGTTTTACATTAACTTACTTTCTAAAAGTACACAATATTTTCATATGTTAGTTAAGAAAAATAGTAACAACTCATGACATTTTATGACAATTTATGTTAATCTTAATAAAGGTAGGAAATGTTAGTTGAGATGTAAACTCTTGAAATAGAAAGAAACAAGTATCCCATCATAGTTAATGGTGAGTAATTTTAATTTAATAAAATTACCTTAAGAGAAAAGAAGTAAGAGGGACAAAAGTAGTATAAATAGGTTTAATTTACATACTAAATGAATGAAATAGGCCTATTGAATATAATTTATAGTGGGTTTTGTTTTACATAGACTTTGTGTATCATGTAAATTAGACAAGAGACTTTACAATTAATCTTTTAAAGTTAAGTGGTTAAAGGCCTTAGTCTATTACCTCCAAAAAATAAAATCTGACCATTGTACTGTACTTTTCAAGTTAAATGGTAATAAGACCTTAAATATGGCTAATCATCTTTTTCAGTTTTAAGGGGTATGACTCTTGCATTTGGGCTTTTATGATTTGGTTTAAAAGTCTTGTAATAATAACTTATCATGTTTAATAGCTTTAGATGATATTACCAAAAACTTATGAATTAGAACTTTAAAGTGTTCAGTAATATCTTCTTTTGTAAGAAATAGCTCCTATCCTATATCCAAGATTACTAAAGAGCTCAAGTGACATTATTTAGAGAAGACCTTATAAGGTTATAAAGAAAGCTTAAAAAAGGAACTGACTATAGTATTTTAGTAAGAGGAAGTATTATTGTTTCAAAAATCAAAAAAGAAGTGGATAATAGATAAGAAAGGAACATAAAGTTTTTTCCTATTACTACTATTGTGAGATGTTGGTGTAATAAGATTATAACCTTAAGAAATGATTAAGAGTCTTAAGAATGGGATGAATTGAGCTTAAGTGACATGGATGTATCATATTTTAAAAAGATATATACAATTAAGGAAAAAAAGATATAATAAAGTTATTTTGCAAAGGTTGGTTTTTATAATTAATAAGACCTAAACTAAGGTGTCTTTTGAGGCCTTTCACTATTAAGGAAATGAGATTTGCGCTTTTTCAAATAAATCCATACAAGGCTCTTAGAGTTGATGGGTTTTAAGTTGTATTCTACTAAAAGTTATGATGTCATGAAAGGTTCAACCACCTAATTTGTGTTGAATATCTTACAGGGTGATACTCATCCACTTCATGCAAGCCTTTTGGAATGGATGGGTTCCAAGTTGTATTTCATCAAAAACTATGAGATTTTATTAGTGGTTTAATTACCTAATTTATCTTAAATATTTTACGAGGTGAGACATTACCTTTAAGATGAATAAGACCCTTTTAGTCCTAATTCATAAAAAAAACAGCATGAGAGATTACTTGACTTCCACTCTATAAGTTTTGGTAATATCACCTATAAAATAGTTACAAAGGTGATTGTTAATAAGTCAAAAAGCCTTCTCCTAAAGTGTATCTCCCCAACTTAAATAATCTTTATGTTAAATTGTCAAATATCAAACAATATTTTAGTTTCAAAGAAGTAAGAAAGGCATGATGGTTTTTAAATTGGATTTAGAAAAGGCCTATAATAAGATTAATTGGCACTTTATGAAAAGTTGTCACATCCCCATTAGAACCTCTGATTGATATCAAGGTACTCACAATCTTTAAATCAATAAAAAACTAAAAGACAATCCAAATACATATAATTATAACACAAGTTTAGTATCTTGAGTCCAGTGCCTAACTAGCTAATTGTTTTAGTACCACAAACCAAATACATATGAATAAAATAAAACAACCGTTTTATCAAAGTTTCTAATAAAATTAAGGTACATAACCATAAAAAAAAAAAAAACCCTAACATCTTTTAAGAATGCTCTAATCGGTTGTTAGGTACTTAAGTCATAGAAATTGAAATTATTAGAAAAATAAGAGGTAAGATATGTGTATATCTTAATAAATAAACCTAATATAAATAATATAAGAGAATAATTATACTAGTTATACCCAAAATAGATCATATAAAAGTGATAATATAAACCAAACAAGCTCAAGGATATATATATATATATATATATATATATATATATATCATAAGATAAAAAAAAATTATCAAACATATAACATAAAAGGAAAGTAGGATAATTAGAATAATAAGTCAAATACTTCATAATTAATAATCTAACCATCACAATTACTTCTCCAAACTTTACCAAATAGCACCCATTAATCGAGGTGAACCATATAATAATAATAATAATGTGCACATAAATTATTGTTTATTTCGGTAGTTAGGGGCTAAGGAACTTGTATCAATCCTAACAAGTTTATGAATGTCACAAATAAAGCTTAATCAAGTTTTGATATCAAAAGTGGGATATTTAGAATAAATTAATAGAGAATTAATATCAATAGGTCAATTTCTTCTATTTAAAGTTACTAACTTGTTTTACTAAAATCTTACCAACAAAATATAATTTATGAACTTGATATAAGAAAAATGATAATGTAAGTCTTATATAACATGTTATGTATTATTTTTAAATATGATGGTAAGGTAATCTAACATAGTATACATGTCAAGGTTACTCACAATAGTCAAGCTAATCCAAAAATTAAGAGGCTAGTGTAGACAACTATTATGCGACCTCCGACGTCCCTTAATTAAACCTAATATATTATAAGCTAAGTTAATTTACAAGCCAAGATTAATTATCATATTTTATTTCTTATTCCACAAACTCTTGGCTTCATATTTTCAAGTTTTTAGCCATCAATCTAGAATTCATAGTTCTTTAATATGTAATTGGCATAGTTCTTATTTTAAACATAATTATATAATTTTAATATAAAAGTTATAAACTTCTTACTAAATCACAACTTAACTTCTTGTTCAAATAAGGATTAATCTTTTGATGATTATCCAATTGTATGACATATAATAGATAAGTTTAACTAAGAAAAAAAGTTTTAGCTAAATTAAGAGTAAAGGGTTATTATGCTTTTTAGTTGCATATATTGATGCAAGTATAAGTAGGAGACATCTAGGTTGCCAAATGGAATTCTAATTCCATAAATAGGGGTTAATTATGTATAAAGGTATAAAACTTTCTTGATTTATATTGTTATTATAAGTTAAGGATGCAAGTGACTTTTATGGGTTAACAACTTAGTTTGGGAAAATAATAATTAGTGAAGTGGTATATATATATATATATATATATATATAACATTTGGGTTATTAAAAAGTAAATACTATAGGCTAAATGAGAGGAAAAGGAATTAGGTAGTTATGGGGTCTTATATATGTAGCAAAGTGTCATATGATATTCAATATTAACATTCTAACTAGCATAACAAGGAAAATAAGATTGGATTATGCAATTACATGGGAATGAATTGTTATTCAAGAAAGTAATGAGACCTTTAAAGAAAGAAGAAAGGAACATATGTCTTAAACAAGGCTTTTAGGTGCTATTATGAACCTTGGTACACTTCATATTTGTATATGAGCTACCAACTAAAAAAAGTATGAAAGCTTTATAAGGAAAAAAAAAAAAAAGGGGTGTGACAAGTAGGGTTTTTAAGTGTTACCACATAATCTACTTATTATGAACCCTTTTTTACAAAAATTATACTGAATAGCTATAAAATTGTTAGAATTTATAATCACTTTATCTAAACTATAGTTGTCTTATCAATGAATTAAGTTTATTATAGAGTGTATAATGATTACTTTTACAAAGTTTCTATTGAATGGTAGTACCACAAATAATTTACACCTAAAAGGAGGTTTAAGTAAGGTAACTCGTTATCACCTTACTTGTTTGTTTTATACATAAAAAGGCTCATTTATAGCATTAAAAAGGAGTTTTAGTAGATAAGTGAAAGCTAATAAGTTTGTCTAAAGTAGGATCCAAGTTATCATACCTCTTTTTTATGAATGACATTATGCTATTCATTGAGGCCTCTTTAAAGTAAGGGTCATACAATACTATTTTGATATATTTTATGAAAATGCAAATTAAAAGGTAAGTTTAAGTTACTAATGTTAATGTCTTAAAACGTTAATAAGCAACACTTTATACAAAGTTTGAGTTATGTTGCGAGTACTACCATCATGTATAATTTGGATAAATATCTTAGAGTTTTAATACTTTAAAGCTATGTAATTGTTGCAACATACAAAGAAGTCTTAAATAAAGTTTAAAGGAAGCTTGTAGGTTATAAAGGCAAACAATTTTCATTTGTCTAATATGTTGGTTTATATGATACAAATTAAAACTTTTACGAGCATCCTTGTATAAAAAGTTAGATAGATGTAACAAGGGATTTCTATGGGGCAATTCAAGGAAGGAAAAAAGGGTGCATCTAATAAAGTGGCAAGAGGTCTATAGGTCTAAATCAAAAGGTAGCCTTAGTATTCAAAGTATTAAAGATGCAAAAAAAAGTCATTCTTAGGAAGTTAAATTAGAGATTCATAATAAAACCTGAGAGTCTATGGGCTAAGGTGCTTAAACATAAATCTTGTACTATAGTTTAGCCTCTTTTACTTGAAGATGTATGGTCAATGTTTAAAATATTTTAAACAAAAAGGCTTCTTAAAGGATTAGAAATAGGAAAAAGGTGTAATTTTGTTGCCATAACCATTAGAAAATTTTGCTAAGCATAGGTTAGATAACTTTAAGCAAAATCTCATTGTTGCTTAATTATAGGACAAGAAACATAGTTAGGACTAGTCTTAACTTTAGCTATAATTACCTCAAAATATACTTAAAAGTTCAATAGTGCAATCAATGAGACTTAGAAAAAGAAATCCAGGCAAAGAGATTTGAAACCTTTGTTTGTTAAAGATTTTTTGGTAAAATCAACATACTCAATAAAGAAACCTCAAGACAATGAGTGCATCACAAGTCAACTTAGGGAAGGCAAATGCTAGGAGAATCCTCATGAATTTTAATGATTTATGGCTATAAGGTTTTATATACTTTATGGGTTTATATAGCTCATTTGTTGTTAAGTTGTACAGTTTTTAGTGAGAACTTTATGGGGCATGAAATGCTAGGTGTGAAAAGCAATGAATTAAAGTGGATTTAAAGACTATTATGTAGGTTTTTCCCGGTGGAGCAATATAAACTCATTTATAGCATAATTTAATAAAGGGTTATTTAAAAGTTATTCCATCAAAATTAAACTATAAAGGTATCTCATGTATACAAATTGACTTGTTTTATTTACATTCATCCTTGATAAAGGGCTACATGGTTTTTAACTTCCTTCAAATGGATTTAAACCATAATACATGATTTGGTTGGGATAAAATTTCCTATAAAATTGTAATTAGTTTTTATACTACTAATTTTCAGTGTAGTTTGTAAAAATAATAAATAATAATAATTTAATTGAACAAACAAGTCGGCATAAATAGTAATACGTTTAACACAATAAATTAAATATTGGGCAAATGTAAAATTAGTGGGAATAAGTCAAAGATAAATGGTATAATTTCAGAATGAGAAATTACTAGGAATAATTAAATAATTGGTTTAAAAGAAGAGTTTTTATTTTCATAGAAAACCGAAAAGAAAAAAGATGAAACTGATGTAGCGAGGGGGGGGGAAGGACACATACATTTCAGTCACTGTGCGTGCGTGCGTGAGCCATTATTGGCTAAGATATGATGGATCGGCTTCTTCTTCTTCTTCGCGTTCCTCTTCCTGGCCGTCCCCCATCGAAGAGGTTTCAATCAATGTCAGGAATGGCAGTCTCGCTTTGTCTTCCATCTTCAAATTGGAAGACCGGCAGGAGCGTCTTCTTTGGCCGGGCACAGTTGAAATATAGCATAATGACAGCAAGAGGAGGAGGAGGAGGAGGAGGTCGGAAATGGAAATGTACAAGTAAAAGTAAAATCAAGAGTGACTACTGCGAGGAATTGGAATCGGAATCCGAATCGAAATCAGAGTTTGGGTATGTTGAAGTGATTGGCATTGGGAGTAGGAAGGATTCTGTTCTTGATTTCTGCTTGGACTCCGATTTCCTCTCATCATCGTCCCTGCGATTCTGGTACATTTCTGAATTCCACTGTGGCTTTTATTTATTTATTTTTACTCTAATAATTCTTCCTATTGCCTTCTTGTGGCTTTTCGAATTCATATTGCATCAAGACGTCATTCAATGGGTACGTTCTTGGGGAAGTGGATGCATAAAGTTCTTTGTTGGATTTATTTTATTTTATTTTATCTTTTTTGGTCTTGTGTGTATTTTCTGCATGTTCTTTGTTGCAGGAGTATCCACGGTAAAGATTCTCAGAATGTGCAACTACAAGAGAGGTTTCCGGGAAAAGGTCATACTTTTATTTCATGATTTCAATCGTATCTTTATTTCATTTTAAAAATTCCTTTTCCCCTTTAGTACACTCTCTGGAGAATAGACAAAAATGAGAGAATCAGAGAGCTTCAAATGAAGCCTCTGATGTCCCAAGCAAAATTTATTCATTCGTGAGGTTGACAATGAAGATTGGTAAATGTGCTGCAACAAAGATGCGGCATCATGTAATGGGAAATAACAAAACACAGAGCTGACTTGTATGTAAGAGTGAAACTGCCATCTGTTGGTAGTCTGGGTTAAAGCTTATTTACTTGTTTATTTGACCTGTTTACACAAATTAGCAAGGCAGAAGGTTTGCTTGAGACATTACCAGCTTTTTCCAAAGTATTGAATTTGAGCATGCATTGTTTCTCTCTCTTTCCTTTATTAAGGAATATTCCTAATATGGTTGGTAATTATGTTGCCATTAGGACCAGAGACTTCAGACTACATTCTTCTTACATCTGGGATTGAGGGAACACATGATTGCTTTATTATGTGTTGTTTAGCTAGGCATTGAATTGTAGCAACATTATTAAATCTTTACTCTCTGGTCCATTCCCTTTGGATCTGTCTTACTGGACTTCTGTGAATATTTTACAATAACTTTGACAAATGATCATGTAGTATTAAGGGCACAAAGGAAAGGTGGTGAGAACCACTTCTTGATCACCAAACTTTGAAGAAAAGACAGGCAGCAACAAAACAAAATTTCATTTCCTTTTTTTTATTTTTCAGCTTGCTGCCTGGATTGTGTTTTCATGTCATGATTGAAATTGATTTATTTATTTGTCTTCTTCCTTTTTGTTTTCCTGTTTTTTTTTTTTTAGAGCTCAATCCAGGGAATGTAGACGCTTCACGGTTTCTAGAGACATGTTTGAAGGCTATTATCCTTGTTTGTACATTCCTTCTCTGTGACTCTCCTACAAATAAGGCTGTCATTGGATTGGAAATGATGATTTTAGTTTTCAATATGGAATATTATACAGTCAAAACACATTGATGATACAATTATGACTTTCATTGCTGAAAAACTAAAGTTAAATACAGAAACTCTTAGAAACAGAAGCTAGAGGGATATTAATTTAATTAAGGGCCTTTATTTGTCTTTCTGACATCCCTTCTCTAGGATTCTTATACTAGTGAGGCTTTCTTTTGAGAAAAAAAAAAAAACTCTTGCTTTGGCAGTATAATAGGATTCTATTGATGTAAAATTTGGACTTAATAAATAATGAATTCTTAACACTTGGAGCAGGATGGAAATTGAATTCAGGTAATTGATGCAAAGGTAGCATCGAAACCTATCCTTTGATAATTGTTTTTGTGTGAATGCTGTCTTGCTTGATATACAGGCCAACTGCATATGAAAGGGTTCAAAAATTACCTATAAGACAAGTATAAACAAAGTTTCAGTTAGAAAGTGCAGAAAGTGTAAATTTGATGTGCTTTTCTAAAGGCTATGCCTCAATGTTATTCAGATTTTCTTGCATCAATATGTCCAGATAACTTCTGTATTCTGAATCTGAGTTTTTCATTCAATTTTAGTAAATATATTTTGGTTGTCCATTGCATTAATGCTCAACCACTGCCAATTGGGATGAGAAATGTTTTACAATCAATAATATTTGCACGGATGTAAGCAATGTATAACAGATACCAGTTTTCATTAGCTTCAAACTGCTGTAACAATTGATGCCAGGTCCAAACAATTTTCTTGTGGACTCTTTATGTTAAAGGTTAAAACTCTTAATATTGGCTCTTGGTTTGTATCTTTTGTTGGCCTTTTTCTTAGGTAGCTAGTGCAGGATATGGCTCAGATCATGCTACAGCAATTGACATTTTAAAAATGATGAGGTCCACCAATGGATTTGTTGTTGCTATTTTTTTAAGGCCCTTTAGTTTTGAAGGACAAAGACGGCAGACTGAGGTAGGTCACATGTGAAAACTGCTGATAAGTTGTGCTTCATTACTTTAAGGAAATAGTAAGCATACACTGAAAGATCCATGAGAAGAATATCTTTTCTGCTTGATTAATTAATTCTGTATGGAAGAGTTTTCCTTGTATGGCAGAACTTGGAAGTTGACCCCAAGTTGCACAGAAACATTCATGGATTTTGTTTATGCACTGAAACTGGTTGTAATATTTTAATTTTTACTTTTCTCTGAGGAAATAATCTTATAGTGACATAAAATATCAGCATTTAACCTGTCTGGGACCTTCCAAAGTACTCTATTTTGTACTGGTGATAAATATGTTAGAAATTAAATGATACAGGTGATGCACCTGAAAGCACATTTTATCTTGCTTTGAAGCACTATGAGAAGAGGAAGAGGCTTGCTTCTCGTCTGGTTTTGTCTGAATTTCAAACCTACTCAATAAATCTTCTATCCTAGTCTGGAAAGACATTATTTGAATAGACAATGATTTCTGTATGTCAAATGCCCTTTACCATTATCAGTGAATTCAAACTTAGAATTCTTGTAGGACATAAATTTTCTGACTGCTTTGCCACTATTTGTATGCATATTTGTGATGATTTTCAGTTTGCCATTGAGTATGTTGTTCTCATAAATTATTGCTTGTTTGGCATATGATGGCCTATAAATGGGAGTATGGGAGTCTACCAGCTCTTTTAATGTGGACAAGTTGGTGGGCAAGTATATACATGTTTATTTTTAATGTTCTCATTCTCTGCTTTATGGAGGAAGAACATAGCATGAGTGAATGCATCTTTTAGTGGTCTTGATCTTCACATTTCTTGTACCTTATTTGCATAATTCAGGCCTGCAGGAGGGATTCAACCTATGATATGCTGTGGGCTACTTTTAATCATCATTCTGATTATTATATATTTTCCTGCTTCCTCTCCTGAGATTTGTTTCTAATTAAGAATAGAAAATGCATGTGATATGAAGGAAAATGAAACTTATAATTTATTCGCCGCAAACTTTCCACTGATCTATGAGGTTGAAGGATTTTTCCATAGATAGTAAGATTAATAAATCTTTTTGATCTATAATTCATTTAAAGCAACTATCTGTTATTTGCCTTCCTGACAGAGTCTCAATATCATCAGTGTTCACTCTACTTTGCAGGTAAAAAATATGATGGAAAGGATTCAAGGGCACACGAATTTTTGTATTGGTAAACAAACTTTTCTTGTCTTTTTTTTTAGCAGTGGTTGATTTTGTGCATGTCCTTGATGACTTATTATTAGTATTTATTCTGTCATTTATCAAATACTACATCCTAATATTTTATATGTGAGGAATTAAAGTAGCATCTTGGTAACATCATTGGCTTATGCCAAATAGTTTTGTTCTACTTGGATATCAAATATGATACCACTTATGTCCCTGTTGCAGCAAGAAGACTTATAAAATGAAGAGGCAATCTGTGTTGTTTCTTGAAATTTGCAGATATTGACACTGATGTGCTACTCAGAAAGGATTTGGTCACTTTAGATGAGGCCTTGAACACTGCAAATACAGCTGTTTTGTTGGCCATCAATGCCATATCTGTTCTCCTCTCTGTAAGTATTTCCGGTTCTGTGTTCTCTGATTTGCCCTAGATGTTTATATGACTTGGTTGTTGCTGGTCCACTTTCAGGAGAAGCACCAAAAAATACTTGATGTACCACACAATAATGTGCAAGAACTTCAAGTTTCAGAGGTTATAAAAGTAAGTATGCTCATTCTTATTGCCTCTTAAATTTTGTGGTTATCCTCAACCATGAAATTTCGTACACTAAACAATTTATTTACCTTACTCTTTTACCACATCACTTTTATACTTAAAATCTGAACTGAAAGCAGGAATCTACTCGGAAACTTTGATTTTCTCATTTATAAGTTTTGACGTTATTTTTTTCCTCCTTCCCTTTGTAATGCTTTTGAGATAGCTCAGTGCTGTAGAACAATTCTTGAGAAGTTGTCTTACAGTAGAGAGAATGAGATAGATGGGCAGAAATTAGAGGATTAGGATAGAATTTGAAGAGAGAAGTGACAGCAGAACAGAGTGAGAGGAGAAGGAAAAAGAGAATAGGTAGAAGAAAAGATGAGGGAAAGAGAGGAACTGGAGGCAGGAAGAATTATTAGACAAATTCTTGTTTTAATTCCATACTCATCACTGACTTAAACCATTACAAAGCTCATTCTTTGATTGGAAAGTCTAATGCAATAAAAGATAAATTTAGGCACAACTTTTGACTTGAACATGAACTAGTTATCACCTAAAAGCAAACAAAGAGATAAGGTTGCCGGCAATCCACATCACTTAATTATACAAAAGTCTTGTCATCGATATGCCCAAATATTTTAGAAAGGGACATAGATTGCTCAAATCCAAAAAAATCCTAATGATAAAACTACTTTTCGGTTCATCATCATTCAGAAAAGTAATCTTTTCATGTGCAGATTTTGGAGAATCACAAGGAAGCAAAAATTGGATTTGGGGCAGCTGATGGCATAAAAAATTCTCTTCTGCAGGCCTTGTATGACTGCCCTTTCATTGGTGCTGGTGTAGAGGTATAATTACAGCATCTTTGGGTAAACCATTAATTTTGTTGACTTAATGGTGCAACCTCACACAACTTGTAAATGAGACATGATTGCCTTCTTGTTGCTGTCCCAATAGCTATTAGGCACTTTTGTTGTGGTCTTCATTTCAATAGTTTGAACAAAGGCTATATAGCAAATTTCTCTGATAGCTTGTTCATAACACTATTTTAATCCTTTTTTTATGGCTTTTCTGTTTATTTTTTGCAGGACTTAAATGGCATCATTATATGCATCATCACAAGCTCAGATCTTGTGGATGACAGAGAATTGCAGGCCTCCTTGAAAACCTTCCGTCAAAATGCTTGTTACACAGGGAAACTCATTATTTCTACTGTGCATGAACCTAATCTGGAGGCCAACATGCTACTAACAACAGTTGTTTCTAGGTAATAATTTTATTTCACATTCTCAACTCATAAGCTCTTTTGGGAATGCATTGCACATGTCATTAAGAACTTGTATTTCATCCTTGAGTTGAATTAGTTCAGTTCATGAGTTTGTAATCTTTTTTTGTTGTTAATCTCCTGATATCATTTTGCCTTTGATTGTTGTGCATTTCTGAGAAGGGCTAATTCAAAATAATATCAACTGCTGCCACATTTGTTGTTCTTTGTATAGTTGTACAGGTTTACGGTATTTGAACTAATTGTTGATAGTTTCTAAGGAATTACAGCCCATCTCAGCCCTCTTGAACCATCTGAGTGTAGTGTCAGTGTTTCTGCTGGGTGGAGTGTTTGCCAGCCCTTCAAGGATGAAATTGAAGTTAATTTGTAGGCTTTGGTTACAGTTGAATTTTATAGTCAGCTTTTGATTTTCTTGTCAATGTTCTGTTAATTTGTTTGATGATCAGTTCCATACTTCAAGCTCAGCAAAAAGACAGCATTTTATCCAGACTAGCACATCATTTCCCATTGGTTTCCAAACTCTTAAAGAGATACAAGAAGCAATATGATAAATTGGATGAAAACAAAGTAGATAACTCTCTCAAAGATTCAAGCCTTTCAGAAGTGCTTGATTCATCAGACTCTTGTTCACTGGAGAAGAAAATTGCTGTGGAAAGTATAGGTGAAGGCATTGGGCAGCAGTCTGAGGAACTCAATGTATTATCAAGCAGTTTTTTCAGCAATGATAGCAGGTCAAAGACCAGAGTCATGTCTTCCTATTTTTATGATCCATTCACTGAAGGTGACATCAAGACATTAAGGCTTGTTACAGTTCAGTAGAGACAATTTAATTTTACCATTCAATTAACTTCTTTGCCTAATCATACTAATTGTTGTGTTCTATAGGAAATACTGCCATCCAGAGGGAGTCATTTAGCAGTAGGAACTTGGGACCTGGACATCAGATCGCCCAGGAGTGGGCCAAAGAAAGGGCTGAAGCTAATCTGAAGCTTGACAACCTCTGCATGTTTAGCCAGCCTGTGGGCGTAAGACCCCTGGATGAGAAAAAGAGTCTTAACATCTCACTTCCTGCAGAACTCGCAGGACCAAAAACTGATCCTAATGTCAAAGGGCAACCACTTATCAATTCAAATCTCTCTTCTTGGGGTGCATTGACTGAAGCTGGTTTTATAGTAGTAAAGGACTTTTACCATAATGCATCTACTCTGCTAAAGGGTAAAAAGGCTGATGTACCTGACAAGCAAGGGGTTCTCTCCATTCGTGCTGCATCCATGCTGGTAAGAAATGCATTAGATGGAAGTGAACTCTTAAGCAAGGTTCTGATTTTGAGGCATTCAAAATTTCCTGAGGTTGCAGTTTGAAGATTTGTGATGCTTTGCTTGGACTTGGAAGTCAGAATTGCATTTTATATTTGTTCATGGCTTTAGCATAATTAGTTTACCTGCCTGTAACTTGGAGTCGAGATTCTCATTCTGTATATGTCAGCCTTACAGTCTGAGCAAGTGGGGTTTGCAGTGAGTGTCACTTTTTTGGGTTTTTCCTTTATTGTAGAGGCTATAATTCATTTATTTACGGTTGGTATGTGTCCCACTTTCAAAGGTTTTTCCTTTGAATTAATTTAAACCCTTAACAGAAGACATAAGATTGACATTAGCCTCCATCTTTGTGTTTAGAACCACTGATGAACCTAATGATAGTTCCATTCCTTCTTAGTTTCTGGTCAATGTGAGCACAAGGACTTAAATTATGATTTGACTAGTTAGCATGCAGGAATCTGAGCGAGATTCACCAAGGAAGTGGAACCCTCCCATGGAGATGAATTATATGGGAGGAGTCTACAAGGGACGATGCCAAGGAGGCCTTCCTGAAGGAAAGGTACATATGGTTGCAAAACACTCTGCAGAGCTCCCTTTTTGCATGATGTTTCATTTAGAGTCAGCTGAGCACTAAAAAGCAACTTCTAAGAGTGATCTTGTACAGGGTCGTCTGATCCTTGCTGATGGGAGCATATATGATGGCATGTGGCACTATGGCAAGAGATCAGGTGCAGGTGCATTCTACTTTAGCAATGGGGATGTCTTCCAAGGCTTGTGGAGGGATGATTTGATGCATGGCAAGGTTCTGCCTCTTTACTTTTATACTTGTTTCATGACCTTCCAATTAAGATGGATTACAGAATATGCTGTGTCATTCTCTAGGATGAGCATTGCCTTGATTATCTAAATTGTGTTTTTGTAGCTGCTTGTATTTTCATATTCTGCAACAATTGGCTCTCAGCCATTGACAACCATATCTTGGCACTTTTCTAAAATTGTGATGTTGTATGTTGGATGGCTTCTTAATGTCAAACCTTTCTTTTTTCCTAAATAAATTTTGAGCACTGACCATTTGGAAATTGAGAGGAGCACTTTGTGTAGTAGTTTTTCATTTTTCTTTTTTTCTTTTTTTTTTTTTTGTTTTTTTGGTTGGTGAAATAGTGGGTAAAGAACCCAGTCTAAATGACTATAGAACAGGATGTGAAAGCCCCACAGGTGTCATCCAACAGCAACTAATGAACCCACACTGGAGGGTCTAGTAAGAACTGTGAGCCAATCACCTGAGCAGTAGCAAGGGATGCCTGAAATCAGCCACTCTTTTACCCTTCCTATAGACATGAAGCAGACAGACTTCCCAGTCCCTAGCCAGCAAATCATGGCAGCCATTAATTGAATTGGCTTTAGGATTAGTAGCCAAAGGGAGCCCTTTGATCGAGTTCAGCACAGCCACAGAATCAACCTTAAGAATGACTCTACAAAATCCGGCTTCCCATGCATAAGTTAGGACTTGGAATATGCCCCAAAGTTCAGCCAAAAAAAGGCAGAGCAGATCCCCACCTTGTGCACAAACCTTCCTACCCAGCTCCCCATGTGATCTCCAAAAGACACCCCCTGGAGATGCTGGCCCTGGATTCCCATCACTGGACTCCCCATCAGTATTTATTTTGATCCATCCCTGATTTGGCAGTGACCATCCTACCAGCACATGGCTTCTTCTTCCTTTTCACTGCCTTACCAAACTTAGAAGTAGTGGCACTGAATATGGGCCACCATCATTTCACTTAGTTTAGATATTAAGAAAGCCTGATAAATTGAAAAGAAGATTATTCATAACACTGCTGTAACTGGTGTATGATTGCATATCAATGGATAAAAATGAAGCCAGCATCTGCATGTGTTTACATAAATGCACATTTTGGTTATTCCATGGGCATCCTCCACTGTTTCAACATCCACTTCCACATCCTTTGTAACTGTATGTTTAGATCAGCCTGTTGCATGTATACATCAACATGGTAGTTTGATGCTGCTTTCACCTTTTTATTTTGTACATCTAGTGCCTCATTTTCAAACTGCTGGTCTGATTTCCATTCATGAATAATTTGGATTTCTTTATTTCTCAAGTTATCTAAATGGTTAAATTTCTGTAATCAAGTAGGGCTGGGTTTATTTTCATAATGGGGACCGGTGGGTTGCAAACTTTTGGAAGGGAAAGGCCAATGGTGAAAGTCGCTTCTATTCAAAGTCCGGTGATGTATTTTTTGGCAATTTCCAAGATGGTTGGCGGCAAGGCCATTTTCTTTGCATTGATGTTTATGGAGAAAGGTCTGTGTTCAGCTCTCCCCATTTTCTGTGCAGAATTTGCTGAGAACATTGATTGAAATAACCACCCACAGTAAAATTCCTCCTCGTCCTGGCATGCTCTGCTTGCATGAATCAATAGAAGTGCATATTTTGTGCTGATGTTAGTGGCCTATGAAGTCAATAGAGTACAAAATTTTTATGCATATGAACCATTTGTATCTTTTTCACTCGTGCCATGCACAAATTTTCTGTTCTGGAATCTCATCAGTGTCCAATTTTAGGGTCAGGATTGAGGTGTTAATTATTTATTAACGTCAGAAACTCATCCAAGGGGCAATGTTATCTGTTTCCTTTTCTGTTCATCTTTGATAAAGTCATGGTTGTTTGATGCATCATCTTTGCTATTTTTATATTCTGTTCCTCCCAAAGGAACATGCCCAAGTTAATAAATTTGTTAGGACTCTAAGTCGAGTTCATCCTGAGAAGTTACACAAAGCCTATTGCAAAAGCTCAAGAAACATGTGCTTTATCCCTAAGTCAAAACTGATTGAAAGTACAAGGCATCGGTGAGAGCTATTATGAATATATGAGGTTATTCCATTTGTAATTTATTTCTTTACTCTAGTGAAAGCTCACCAAAGTGCTGTAGCTATTGTAGTTTCTTATGTTGTAGTTTGAAAATGAAAATAAAAAGGCCAGCCTCTGTGCCATTGTTGACAGCTCTGCACTTGCTGGTGGGAGTATTTGGGCTGTTCCATGTTTTTCATCCACTGGATCTATCTTGCCAGGCTCTGCTTCTCTAGATGCATGAGCCCCCTGTAGTTAGATGATATCTATTTTATTTTTCTCAGCCACGTGTTGTCTGTTAGGTTGATAAGAATGCAGAAACATATAACAAACTCATACATTGTTATCAATTACTCCCTAGCCAATCCTTTTGAAGCCTTGTGACCTTGTCTCAGGTCTTGAGATGTTGCTTTTGGCTGACTATAAATACGATTTTCATATTCATAAGTTCCAATTTGACAATGCTGCCTGCACGGAGTTTTTTGGGGTATATAAGGTCACAACTATGCTTTGCGCAAAAAGCTTTGTTTACTGTTGTAATTTGTTCAGTGTTCTCCATCGCCAGAAGTGCTGCTATTTGATGTTAGTTTTCTAACAAATCTCCTCATGTACAGGTGTGTTGAGATGTGGGAGATGGGTGTTCTTGTAGGCCGTAAGCAATTGGACTCTGGGTGTGATGCTTGATGGTTCTCATGTTACCTTCCTTTTTTTTTTTTTTTCTTTTTTAATGTTTCTTACTTACATTTCATCTTCCATTATTTGTATTTGCTAGTGTAGTAAGTTTATCACAGACATGACGAATATTTAGATGTTTCAAAGCCTCTTTCTTTTTTCTTTTGAGAAATCTAGCTGATAGCATTATTTGGTGTACTTGAAAAGGGAAAGCAATATTAAACAACCAATGCAAAATGCAAAGGGAAAAAGGAAAAAAGAAGGATCAAAACGACATCTTGAAGAGTAGTTAAAACTAAAATTTAGGACTATCATCCCCAGCTTCAAGCAAAAACGTAGTAACAGAACATGTAGAAAGGCAAACAAATAACAAAGAAAGCCCTCAAAAACCAAAATGGGGATTGCAAAAAGAGATTAAAGAAGAGGAAAGAGGTCTCATTGATCAACAGGATGTGAGGCATGCCTTATTGTCTTTTGCAGCTTATTTAGGTCATTTCTTCCACTAGCAATAAAATTTCTTCTATTGACAATGGAAATCGCCATAAAGGTTTCTCTCTAATGTATTTTTTCACTTCGTATGTATAATGACTGTGGTTGAGCGAAGGACAGATTAAAGGGTTTTCATGAATTGATATGGAATTATTTGAACCTTTACCTGTCTCATTAACACATTCATTGCTCTCATTGTCGAATAATGAGATTGTTAGATGAATATTGGTCAACCTGTTAAAAATCATATTTAACTTAAACGGAATATGCAAAACAAGAAAATAAAATGGAGAAATACTTTAATTGTTTTGTCCATTTTGGTGTTAAACCTTTGCGCATTTTGGCAATGTAGTTGTCTATCTTTTAAATAGTTATAACTATTTTGACCAGTTAAAAAGGTATAGAAACAAATATGAAAAGGTTTAGGTGAAAATGGACAAAGTAATTCTCATATTTCTTATTATTTTCCTCTTTTTTGTGCGGGTTTATTGAATTCAGTGTATATAATTACATTGAAAAATTTCAAAAAGAGTTGGGGCTAACTTTGTACTTACCCCTTTCTTTTCTACTGTTCTTGTTTGCTCTTGGACTTCCCAAGATTGTCTGAAAATTTATCTCTCTAATATAATTTCATCTTTATTCTCAACTCCCTTCTGCCAATATTCATTTTCTTTTTATTCTCCCTTTCTATCGAGCCTATTCCACTTCCCTTGTTAAAACAGTTCGAAGAACATGAGTAGCCACATAAAAAGATGAAGAGCTTCGTAGAGAAGATGAAGAGGTCCCTATTGCGTATAGTATAGTAATTGAATAGCCAGTCATTATAGGGTGCCTTGGCAGCTCCGCGAACAATAGCATCAAATACCCTGTGAAGATTTTACCATCCAATACCCTCTGCATATCTGAAACTATCTGGGTAGAGGTGTTAGAAGTACAATACGTTAGTCTAACTTTTCACTATGCCTATCAGATGATTATATGCTGTCTTGGATATCATTCGCTTCTACTGTAATGTTGCCCTTCTATAATTGCTTCTGTATTATTCAACACCAATTACAATTTTCTTTTTTTTTTTTTTGGGAATGGTACAACTACAATGTAGTCAAAATTCAATGTGATGTTCTTGTTGTGATGAGAATTTGACTTTTGTTTGTGACCTTTCAATATGTGTATGTGGTCCTCTCTGGTGTCTATGGTAGTGCGGTCGGACATGAACCCTGAAAGTACAAGCGTGACTTTGGAAGCTTTCTTTTGAGATAACAAATTGAATTTTCACGATACCTTTAATTGATTAGATTGTAAATTGGAGTTATGTTAGGAGAATTACCTCTAATTATTTATGGGGTTCGATCTCCACAATTAACTTGCTTTCGCGTTAGTTTATGAATGATTGAGATTTTAGAAAGATGTTATAAGCATATCAAAAGGCCATGGAAGCCGGTTGATGCCTAACATTAGTTTTATTTCCTTTTTTTCTTTAATCTACTTTTTTTTTTTAATTGGTGCTTATACTACCAAATTAATCAACATTGGACAATGTGTATTTGTCAATTTTTATTGTGTATAGGTGCATACAATTTTTTCTTTGAATTGCAGCTCTCATATTTTGGGATTATAAAATATTTTGCAATTTTTTTTTTGGCAATACTCTAATTATACTCTAATATTTTTACGAATTAGAAAGCAACACAAGTATTTTAAATAATCGGGTAAGTAAGCTAGTTCTGCACCATCCAAGTTTTATTATAATAATGTAACAAAACATAAAGGAGACCAATTTTGCAGGAAAAGAGAAAAGTTAAAAAAAAATATGAGACGAAGATAAATAGCTAGATCAAGAGCATCCATAAAATTTGTGTTAGGGTATGTTTGAGATTATACTTACAATTTGAAAAATTGCATAATTAAATACAGTTTTGTTAGTATTTAGTAAATTGTAAAATTTGTATTTAATAGAAATGTATTATAATTTAAATTTATATTTCAAAAATACAATATTTTAATGTGATAAAAAATATAAAAAATATATTACGGTTTAACAATTTTTTAAAATAATAATGTTTATTGTTATATAAAATAATTATAATTTAATTACATAAAAAAGGTCTTTTGGTGATTATTTTTTATTTTATAAAAATTTCTTTGTTTTTCTTTAAAAATACTAAAAATAATTTTCAAATAATTTATAAATAATAAATTTTATAACTGTACGATTTTGTTAATTATAATAACAAAACTCAACTATAATTTCAAAGAGACTCTTTATCAATTTTGTGCATCCTTTATGTGTTAGGATCACATGCAACGTAATTTTTAATGGTCGTGGTTGTGTCTGAAATTGTGTTCTTCGATTGTTTGAAAGAATTTTATAACAATTTGCAGTCAAGAAACTGTGTTAAGAAAAATGAAATGCAAATACAATCTCACGACATCGTTTTTATCAGCCTCAGGATTTGTGAGGAGCCTTTTCTATGTGCAAATGTTTCGGTTACAAAAAAAAAAAAAAAAAAAAAGAAAAACCGTATTTTACTATATGGTATTTATATCCAACAATATATTTATTACAGATTCTATTTCGTGATCTCATTGTACCAATATTCTAATTACAAAAATAAAAATTCTAAGACGTGCAACTAATAACAGAGGAATATAGAATTAGATGTTATTAGATATATTTATAATTTATTGTACATTTTACGCTATTTGTTAAGTATTTTGTTATTTTAGTCATATATTTATTAATCTATTAATTTTGGAAAATAAATTATAATTTTTAATAAAAATAAATTTAAAATACAGATGAGACCCACAATAAGACAGACGTTGGGTCAAATCCGCGAGTCATGTAATGAAGCTCAACTGTCTTACACCCAATAAATTGAAATGAGTGACATGACATCGAGATAATTTAGTCATTGTTTTGTTTTATGTTCACCTTGTGTAAGGAAGTTAGAGGGTAATTCATGTTAGCACGCTTGATTATATATGTTAATTTTAGTTGATGGTGTGTTATTTTTATTAAAAAATAATTTACAATTCATAAATGATTACATGTTAAAATACGGTGATAGATTTATTACAAAATTCTAAGTTGAAATTATCTTTGCATAGTAACCTTAAAAATAACTATAACTTGTTTTTCTATTTATATTGAACAATATTTTGCTGAAGATTATTTGACATGCCAACTTTTTGTTGCATTGTACCGGTATTTAACAGACGGCAAAAAAGATAGCCAGTTTTGGCCTGTTTAAAGTAATAAAATTAAAAATTAAAAATTGTAAGTGAGAGTGAAAAACGAACATCCACATTAATTGCAAAAAGGAAGGACAAGGGTCGTTGTAATACACATGTAATTTCATGATGTTATAAACATGTAATCAAAATATAATAATAATATATTAAAATATATGTGTAATAGTTTATATTTATAGTACTTTGCAGCAAAAAAAAAAGTAAAATTTTTCAAGAATAATTATAATTAAATAATTTTATCCAAACTAAAATAGTATATATTTTCATCCATTAGAGCTCATTTACATGGTTTACGATTAATTTAATGGTTAAAACTAGACCGGACAATTAGGTGGATTTAGCTTGAAACTGACTTGAAACTAGTTCGACTGAGATTATATAAACATAACCATAATGCATATAATTATTTATGAAAGTAATAAAATATGAGACATCATGTCTTCCTTTTATACTTATTGGACCACACATGTTAGAATAAACTAATTATAATAAAAATTTAGCTCTAATAACCTTGTTAAATGATTTTGCAGTTGTTTTTTCTATTAGATAATGTTGTCGTATGTAACTTAATTTTAACTAATAAACCTAAAAGGCTCCCTCTAGATAGTACATTCATTCTCTTTTACCCAACATTACCTAGTTTAGTATGCCAGATATTTGCATTTATAATATTACTGTTGGTTGATGAAATAATAGAAAAACAACTATTATAGATATCAAACACATCATAGTTAATATCTAAAATAAATAATCCATCTAATAGATATTCATAACTAATATAAGAAGTATCATCATAAATATTTACAACATGACCTTTGAAAATAATTTTATAGCCTAAACATAGAAGAACAAGAACAAAAACAAGATACGTTAAATTTTAGATGTATAAAGAACATTGTGAAGTAATAAGGTTCAACCATTTCACTTTTATAATTTGTAAGTGTTAATTCCTTTGACTTCTACCCTTGCATTTTTCCTAGTATACATCTATCTTAAACTAACTCTAATTTAATGGAATGCCACATATGTTTCTTGATTTTTAGTCACATAGTCTATAACTCTTGATTCTACACTCCATAAAAAATTAAATTCAATAAGTAATATCGAGTGAATAAAATTAGCTTAATAATGAACAGTAAGAGTGAAAGATATATATTTTTTTTATTGGCTTAATGCATTTACAAACAAAATAACTTAGTTTGCCACAGATGTAACATATCATTTTGATCTTATCCTCTTTCTTGCTACTATGTGTCTTACAATGGTTATTCTTGTTCTTTTGTCATGGTTATCCATTCCCTTTTCCTTTTTTTATAATGCTTATAAAATCACTTATACTTCAAACCAAAAACAACTTTTGAACTAGTCTTAATTTCAGCCATATTCACTTAACCAAAAGACTTAGCCTTAATGCACTCCTCTTCTAAAATTAAATGACGTGAAATATCTTATGTTAATTTTCATGTGCCCTTAGTTCAAAGGAATGGAGCAAATGATAGTCTGAACTTATTATTTATCTATGAAGGTATGACTAGTTACTTTAAACTTTTTGATCATATTAGACATCACCCTCAAGTGTTGTCTCATATTATGATATGACTTCTTCATATGGACATCAAAATTGACCATCAGATATCTCAATCTAATGGTCAAAGTACCTCATACTTGTTTTTCAAAGTTAATCACATTGTCTAAGTAGTTTGATACTCCTTAAACTTACGAATGAGATCATTCTCTATATTCTTAAGTAAAACTATACGAGTCATATTGTTCTTTTTTTTTCGAGCCTTAAAAGACTTTTAGTCTAGCTTACTAAGTTAAGGAACCCTTTTCAAGGTTTACAATGATATGTTTGACAACTTCTAACCTTCATGCTCTTTAAAAATATATTAAATCTTTTAATATTAGATGTCATGGTTTTTATCATTCAACTTTTCCTCCTTATTAATCTCATTAATGATATTCTTTATAATCATAGTTACAATAATGTTGAGATATTTATCAATAATTAGTATTATCACTTTAACCATTCATTTTACTCAAATATTGAAATAGATTAATAATAATCTAAAATTAGTGAAAAGAATTGAAAGTTTATAATGTTCCCAATTATCTTTTTCTCATCCTAATACTAAATTATCTTAATTTATTTCAATTTGTGTAAAATTTAAGTTCTTAAGTGAAAATTCTTAGAATTTAACCAATCTAACAACTCTTACTTTTTAGTTAATTTGTCATGTATATAAAATATATATGTTAAGTATTAAAGATAATAATTGAACACATATATCAATATAGTAGATATTTATAATAAAGTTTTACACATATGACATTAAATATAAAAACATGTAACATCAAACACTATTTAATGCTACAATAATATTATTTGTTATAACTTAACTTTTTTTTTTTTTAATTTACGTATAGTTTAGAAAAGGTAATAAGTTTAAAGTAGAGAACTAATAGCTGGTGAAATCTTATCCTTTTCAACATCTTAAATAACTTTAAGCTCAGCTCTCAAAAGCTATGAACCTATCCCCATTTTTCCAAAATAAATATGTCCTACAACTCAAAGAGTAAGACTTAATGACAACACAACAAAGCACCTTGTAATGCATGCTCAATATGACTCTTACATGCTTTCTTGAGGACATCTTCTAAGTCATCATATCACTTGATAAAGTGCTTTCATACTTAATATGATACTTTTATGCTTTTTTAAGGGCATCTCTCTAGGTCATCATATCATTTGATAAATAAATATGTCTTATAACTTAGAGATTAGGACTTATTGACAACATAACAAAATACCTTATAGTATGATCAATATGATGCTTCCATGCTTTCTTGAGAGCATCCTTTAAGTCATCATACCACATCTTAGCCCTTTAAAAATCCATCAATGACTTAAATACAATATTAATATTTATCTTTTATTAATATTTATCTTTTTGTTAAGCTTTTTAGTCATCGAAGTTTTAAATTAACTAATCAAGAATTTTATATGTTTGACATGTTCTATAAACTCCTCACCATTTTTCATTTTACATTCTTTAAATATAAAAAAAAAATGTTAGTTATGCAGATTTCTTAGTTATTCAAGGAACTCAAAATTCATTCTTTTAAGATACTCTTTAATAATCCTTTTAGTTGAAGTTTATATCATATAAGTCATATTTTATCTTTAAATAAAATTAAAAGGATATTAAAAAATATCAATATAAAAAAATCACTTTTATAATATGCCTATTTGTAAAATACAATAACAAAATCTTATAAAGTACAAAATTATAAAAATGTTGATGTAAATTTCATAATTTTTTGATATTTTTACTAAGTATTATAAATTTTTTAGAAAATAATTTATTTTTAAAATAATGTTTGATATTAAATAACAAATTTTTATTAACTAATATACAACACATGACACTATCTAATTGGTCGATGAAATATAAAGTCATAATAATCTTTTTTTGATTTTGGTCAAATTCAGCACATATCATCTTCTTAATGGTAGTTATAATGTATTTTAATTGTGTTTTTCATACTAAATTAGTCAAATAGACACACCATTTCAATCATATGTCTTTAAAGTGTAATACACTCACCATAATCTAAACTTTCAGTGACCATAAAATTTTGACATAGACTATAACTTAACCTCTTTAAGTAATTAGTGTGGTGGGTTTTTAAAAATAACCTATAAAAATATGTATTTGACAAATTATCTAAACATAGGAGACTAAAAATTATTTTGAATTAATTTATTTTTTCTTAAAATTTTAAATTTAATTTGAAATTTTAAAATTCAAGTATTTTTAATTGATATATCCAAAATTAACAAATAATATATGATTAAAAAAACCCATAACAAACACTTTCTATACATATAAATTTTATACCATAAATTTGTGTTTTTAGTATTAATTTTGAAAAACAACATATGATAAGAAAAAATGTTTTTCTCATAAAATACAGAACCAAAAAAATATGAAATTTTTACCACATATTGCATAAATCAGTATTTCATCACATGTAAAATTTCATAAAAAGTTAACAACTCATATGAAAGAAACAAATTTTTAAGCATATTAGCTCAAAATATATGTAAAAATTACATATAAAATAATAAAAAAAAACTTAAATAGCAATTTTTATGTTTTTTTCTTTTCATGTCAAAATTAATTTAAAAAGGATTTGATACTAATGTTAGATTAAAAAGTTAAAATTATAATTATATTTGAAGACTTTTAAGAGTTAATAATAGACTAAGTACTAACAAATTGATTATTTTTCATAATTGAAGTGATATCACTTTATAGATAATTTCTTATTTATAGATTAAAAGCTTCTTATTATAAAAATCAATAGATAACATGTTTTTTTCTTTCTTTCCTTTTTTGGTTTTTTTTCATAGGAAAAATAATTGATAAACCTTCTTTCTACTTTTGAAAAACTTCTAAAACTCGTTTTTTCATTAATATGATTTTTTAAGCATTTTTTATAATATATATTTATAATAAAAAAGAGTTTTAACTCTTTCCAATTTGTCAATAATGGACCCAAATTAATAATATTTATATTAATATAATTTAAATTCTGATTTGGTTTAAAGAAATAAATTAATTAGTTGGGACTGACCTGAGTTGAACCTAAACCAGAGTTTGAACTGACAATTTAACCAAAATCGAAATCAAAATTATTGGACGGCAAACGAATCGCCGGTTCGCCCTTTTTATGAACTTGAACCATCGGTTCCAAACCGTAACGGGCCGCTTGAAACTATAAGTAGAGGCTCCAGGGGAAGGCGAAAGGCGAGAGACGAAGCATCCATTTTGTCCAGTCAATACACGGGGAGCCCGAACAAAGGAAAGGAAGAAGAAGAAGGAGAGGTGCTCTGCTGCATTAGATTAGATCGGCAATGGAGGTGAAGGGGTCGTCGAAGCCAATGATAGCGACGCAAGAGGAGATGGTGGAGGCGAGAGTGCCCATACCATACAGGGACCAGTGCGCTCATCTGCTGATCCCTCTCAACAAGTGCCGGCAGGCGGAGCTTTATCTACCTTGGAAGTGCGAGGACGAGCGCCACTCCTACGAGAAGTGCGAGTACGAGCTCGTCATGGAACGCATGCTCCAGATGCAGAAGATCCGCGAAGAAGAGGCCAAACTTAGGCAAACCCAGAAGAATAAGGGTTCCTCAACTATCCCTCTCATCCCCAAGACTGCCAATGCCTAGCTGTTCTCCCTTTTTCTCTTTTCTGGTAAAGCCGAAGCGTTTCTTTTTCCCTTTCTTGTATTTGTTTTGTTGGGCGGCTCTCTGTTTGTTCATGTTATTGCTGTGGCTACTTGTGGTTTTTCTTAGGGATTTGGATATTTTTCAGAGTTTTGTTATGTTTTATTTTTTAAAACTTTTGGTGGGATTTTTCAATTGGCTCCATTAAATTGGATTATGGGTATTGTTTGCTATAGATTTTAATCCCAATATATACAATTTTACTGATGATCAGTTCTTACTTGGTCTAGCTTTTGACTTTGGAAGGTTTGAGGCTTTGTGTTGGTAAAGCCTAGGGCTGTTTCTTATTTTCTACGAGCCAATATAAAAAATGAATTTTAATGTTGGATTTGGGCTAACTGAAATTTTGCAGAGTTTTCACTTCTTAGATTTTACTTCACTTTACTTAAGATTAAAAATCCGGGTTGGGTTGGGCAGGCAGTGAAGGTTCATTTAGTGGACAGCAATCTTCAATTAAAGCTTTCATTTTCTTGACATTCTTCCCTATGGTAGTGGTTGAAAGCATTATTGATTTGTGAATGTTTGCTTGACATCCAACCCAATATGTGATGGTGAATATGTTGGGAGCCTTCTGTGGTAGGTTCCTTTTTCCATCTTCTCATCTAGAAATTATTTTTGGAATGCCCATAAAATCTCATTCTGTGTTTTTCAGGCTGTTCTTATGTAGATCATTTCAACTCTCTCTGGTATCTTTGTCCTATTACATTGACATGTAAAGCGAGAGGTTGGTGCCAGATCCAACTCCTTTCTAGGATATACAATAACAACAATAACAAAGTCTTAATCCTAAATTCAATTGGGGTCAGTTACATGAATCTTTTATCTTTATTCCATTCTTTCATGCACTAGGTTAAATGCGAGATCTAATTATTCTAAATCCTTCTTAATAAAATATTCCCAAGTCAACCTAGGTCTTCCTCTCCCTCTCTGCTCTCCATCTAAGCATTTCCTAGTTTACATTGACCATATCCAAACTAACGCAACCTAGGTCTTCCTCTCTAGAATATATTAAATTTAAATATCACGTTTAGGTTTTGGGCTGTTTAGCTTTGGTGTAACAGAAATATTACTTCATTGTGAGTCATGGAAATGTTCTCTTTGTGGAAAAAAGGTTAATATTATATACTTTTGATTTTTCCCTAGACTCTATCTTGTAGGAGTCCTATGCATTGGGATGCTTTTTATTTGGCTTCAGCTTTGCTAAATGTACATGTTTCTTACCTAACCATTCATAATTGTAAACCTTTACAAAACACATTGAACATATTTATTAATGTCTTCTGGATATATGGTGATTATTAGTGTTTCTAGTTTTGGTTGTCACTAAAGGACTTTTGGTTTGTAGTGAATTGTTGAATGTTGGTTCTACAAAGTGAAAGTTCAAATATTAAGTGCTATTTCTCAAGCGGAGCAATTGAAGGAAATGTGGAAAGATGCCCAGTTTCTAATGCGGCTGATAGCCCTTATAGATAAGCCAGTTTGATGTGCTATCTTTTCTAAAGAACATACATGGTTTCTGTCTCTCCAAAGTTAAAATATTTGGTAAAAAGTTATTCACCTTTTTGTCCAGTTAGGTTGCAGGGATCCCTACTTTTAAATCCTTAAAAATGGTGTGACAACTGTCAATACAAACTATAAAAGCAACTTGATCCTTTTTTTTCTTTTTTTTTCCCCTTGTTTTCTCTTTTGACAGTTGATCTTTGAAAGACTGAAGTTGTCTGTTTTCTTTTTGGATTGATGAAATCATTCAATGTTCTGTAACTTTTTGCATAGAGTGGTTTTGGTTCTTTTCATTCTTTACCTTTCCTGTTGATTTTTATTTCTTGGAAGAGGCAGCTAAAAAAAGAGGGAGCAAATACTGTGAATGAATTCTGTGATCATAACTTTATTATACATAATACTAGATTTATTGAACTATAATGGTGGGGTTGCCCTCCTTGGAAGGCAGAACTCGTCTAGTAGTAATAAGCAGGTGTTGATGGAAAGAACAAAAATTTTTTCTGCACTAGACTTTTTAATTTTGGGTCAATTTGATTGGAATTAAGTGTTGAAAATTTTTATTTTCAAATCTCCTTTTTTGAGATAGTTCTCTTTCATTTCAAATTTCCTTGAGGGATCAACAAGAGGGCTGCTTAGTATGGCATTCTGGGCTCTCAAAAATTACATTCAATGGACTCAAATGTGGATACTCTCTCTAGCGTTTGAAAATGACAAAACTTAGAAGCTGACGTTTAGCCAACTGCTGTTTAGTAAACTGCTAAATTTCCCAACTACTAAAGTTAGTCAATCTGTGGCTCTAAATCACTTTTCCAAATATCTTTCAATAAAGCTTCCTCTTTTAGGTAGTTTGATATGATGATTGTATACCGAACCAAAAAAAAAAAAAATGTAAGTATAATTTTGGTGTAGGAACATTTTCTTTTCAAAAGTTTATCTATCACAGATACATTGTATGTTCCATCATTCTTCTGCACAATTGACTAATAAATGGGGTCAATTGGATACCTGCTTTTGGTTCCGTAATGTGGCTTAGATCACAGTAACATGCATTAAATGAGTCGTGGACAGGAGAGCACTTAAAGATTCATTTAAGATGGAAATTTTTACCTGATTGAGGATTGGAATTATGGTCTCTGATCTTGTTTAAGAATGGCACTAGATAAATGGTTTGGGAGATCCATGAATCAGAGGGACTGTCCATGTTCTTTTAGAACTAGGGCCAGCTAATAATGGTGTTGAGTGTAGAGAAGGGGAACAAAGTCAGTGGTGCAAGTAGATCGGGAAAGAGTGATTATCTTCTTTGAAGTAGCTAATGGAGAAACCTGCATATTTGTGATCCACTTAGTCCACTAGTACATTAAAAACCCACTTTTTCTTAGTTGGAAATCCCAGTTGCATATGTATGATGAGAACAGACTGAGCCATTTGTTGGTTTCTCAATGATTTTGTGTGTTGCATGTATGAGTAAAAACATGCATAACATTTGTGTGCAACAAGTGCTCAAGATTGGTAACCAGAAAATGACACATCCTATCTCTATTTTCATCCATTTTACATTTTTTCTATTGATCTTAAAATGTTATATAGATGAAGGATCACAATTGATGGAAGCTTTATGGTTATATTTGCCCCTTATCTTGGAATGGTAAAGGGTCTAATTTTTGGAAAGTTATAGATTTAGCATCTGTTGGAATGTCATTTCAAAGACTCGTGCTTGTATGAGTCTTGCCTTGGGTGGCTGCTAAGCTTTTCTGGGAAGAAACTTGACCATAGACAGCCTTCAACAAATAGGTGACATGATATCTAATGGGTGTCATTTTATGCTGCAGAATCAGTGCATTACCTTTTACTGAGTTTCCCTAGGATTAGACCACTTTGGGTCTTCCTTTTTTTACCATGGAAGATTATTGATTGCAAGCATAAAATGTACCACAGTGTCATCGAATCTTTACATACTCTTGAGCACCCAGACACACACATCACAACTTTCCAGGTCATTATTTTCCTTTATGAGTATAATATGTGATCCATTTTTGGGCCTCACCTAACAACTTAAACTTGTGTGTTAATTGGTTTCTTGACAAATTGTTTTGGTTTTATGGGCAATACTTTGTCAATACATAAGCTGCCTACCTTTTGTTCTAGGGAAGCAGTTAGAAGTTCAAAACTATAGATTATATATTTGTCATATTTGTGTCAGGCAAAATATTATAAGTGGCTCAAAAAAGATCGACCTCATTTTGTGTCAGCATCAAATCCTTTGAATTTTTTTAAGTAGCAAGTAAGCCTCAATCTTGTAAACCAGTTGCCACATCCCTTGCAAAACCCAAAAAAGTGTCTGGCTACTTTCATGCCTTAACAGGGAAAAAATTAGAAGGGACTCCCATTTTTTGTTGGTTTTTACTTTTATTTTTATTTTTTTGTCCCCGTGCCCCCCCCGGGGGAGGGTGTGGTTGTTTGGGGATGGAGTCTTTATGCACAACTTTGTGTGCACATGTATGGACTCCTGTGCATGTGTTTATCTGGTTATCTCTCAGGGCATATTCTTCTGTTGTTATAACTTATTCAAATTTAATGACACAATTTCCTTTTCTTCCTAATTTTTAACAGACCACTTGATATAGGAATGTGTTTTTACTTTAGTTGGAAGATATTAGGTTATTAACAAAGGGGATAAAACATAATGGCACATGAGTTTACATTTTCTTAGATGTCATATGGCTGAAAGATGTTTTCACACTTACACAGATTGATCAAACAATTGAGGATCTTAGTTCTAATTATTGGGTGATGTTTATATAATCTGGTAATGAAAAAATAATTATTCTTTTTCTATTCCAAGTGTCTGGAGGCCTGGCTGTTGTGTACTTGCATCCTCTTGAGTAGCATTAGAAATCATGAGACTTCTACAATATCCTTCAACGATTGATACTACTGAGAATTAAACTCCACATGCAAATGACTAGGATATGGGTGTCTTATTTGACTAAAGCCATCTGGCATGTCTGCTGCTACATCATCTACTGAAAAAGATTTAGTCAGTGTCTTGGTATATCAAACCTCATTTTTGTCATCTAAAAACTTCCTGCCTTCTACCTGACTGTTGGCTTTCTAGTTGTTTTGTTTAGATTATTTGGTTATCTCTTTCTTTGTTTCCTTTTCTGACTGTGACGCATTCAGTTTCTGACAGGTGGCTTTGTAATGATGGATAAATCACATCTTTTGATGTTGTTGGCTGCTTTCAATGGATGTTATTGGTAGTGTTCACCTCAAGACAAGTGTAACAGATCTCTTGTACTTTGTTTGATTTCTTTATCACTACCGCAACTTTGTTGGTGAAATAATTTGCTTACTGCATGATAGTCTCTGTCTTTCCTTTTTTTTTTTTGGTCTATAGAGGAGATTGTTTTATACCATCATTTGGGAAGGAGGGGAGATGATGTGGGGGAAGGGGTTTGAACCCCTGCCCCCTAGGTTGGAGGCACACGCCTCCAACTGCTGCAGCCAATCCATGCCCATGTAGTCTTTGTCTTTCTATCAGATGCGAATTGGCAAAAAATAGATGCATGGTATATAAATTTGTGGAGATTAGAAGTAGCCACATCTGCGTCATATCTGTGCAAGCTGAATATATGGTACAAAGCATGAGGCTAGGAAGTAAGATATATGCATATGTGCCTGTCAGCGCGTGAATATGCTATTGCATCTCTTTGGGTTGCTGCATCGGATATTGTTTAGGACAGATGAGTGTGATTATGCAAATGATCATATTTGATGACTCGTTCAATTCCTTTGCGATGCAATACATGCAATCCTCCCAAACCCCGGGTTTAAAGGAGAAGAGAACGTGTCATACATAAGTTCATTGCTGTTAGAAGGCTACCCATTGCATCTGACGTACGTTTATGTACTTTATCAGGCATGATGTTGATGTGTATGGAAAGTTAGAAGATGTTTTGGTTGGAGACTTTTATCTTGGTATGCCTAGAATCTTAGGGAGGGCTAATTAGATTTTTGGAGTCGACGTTCGATGTGGGGTTTAAACAAATTGAATCAGTGGGAAGAACTGAGAGCAGAAGTTGGCAACGCAAAAAGAGTAACTATAGCCATTTACAGTGATGTAATTATATCGGTCATCACATATATAAGTTAAAATCTGAGTTTATTACCTGTTGGACTCGAGTGGGGTTTTTTAATATTGAGCTTTGGTGTTAAAAACACATTTAGAATTCAATACTGTGCCTCGACCAAAATCAAGATGTTTATCAAGTTAGCGTCAGTAAGAAGACTCAAATTCAGATCAATACAAAGAAAAACATATTAAATTAATCAAATTATAAATCAGATTACCACCTTCAATTTAGTAAATACCGATGCTCAGAGTCAAAGCATTTGACTTTAATATTCATGTGGATGCACTTATTTGAGAGACCCTATGAAAGTGATTAGCAATCACTGGTTTGCATAATCAGCGTAGTCTAGCTTCAAATAATTTTTAGAGAAGGCCCAATGAACGTTATCAATGATTTTTAGAAAAGGCCCAATGAACATTATCTATGGAAAAAAAAAACAGAAAATTAAAAGACAGAAATATCTGCAATGTGGGAATTGTCTGGAAAGACTTCTCGGATTCAGCCTGGTATCCTCGACTTCTTTTGTTTTGTTTTTTTTTCCTTTTTTTTGGGGGGGGGGGGGTGTGTGTGTGTGTACTCTCCTCACGTTCTCACATTATGTATGATACACGAAATTCACTGGCTCTGGCTGTTGAACAATTCCGTTCATCCGGATTTGAACCTGACATTGAGTTCCTGTTATTGTTAGTTTATTACGGTTAAACGCATAGCAGCAATTTCATTTATAATTTTCCCACATTGACTTGTGTGCGGAGAGTTCAATAGGCACACGCGCGTGTATGGATATCTGTATGACAAGTCGGCAGAATTTGAGGGAATGCAACTCCAGAACTGTTACCATATATGCCAAAACCATTAGAAGCACCATATGGTCAAAAGTCCGAAGATCATCATATTGATGTTTTATGTGCCTGTTCAATTGATAAGATGGCCGGATTTAGATGAAGGGTCCCAATGATGTTCCAATTTAGAATAATTCAGCAGAGAAACAATAGGACCGGTTTTTCTTTTTTCTGGCATGCTTAATACAACCGGACTTTGAACTTGGAAAACAGGTGAAAAATGATCGCGAGAATGAATGGAAAAGGATGACTCTTTAAATGCTCTAAAGAGCTTGTGAAGCAAATGAAATCTGAGAGAGAAAATGAGGTTTAGTTAAACCTCCCCCCCCCCCCAAAAAAAAATGAAAAAAAATACCGATTTACAGCAAAAGTTTTCTATACAAAAGCTAGAGAGCTTCATTATCTCTGGCTTGCAAGACTACAATGGAAGTACCTTTCAATCAGTCACAAACTAGAAATTTAAACTTCCCTCTTACAAATTCAAATTGTAGAAGGGCCACCACAAAAAGCCTGAACAAAAGCAGGAAATATGCCACTATCTTCAACAGCTGTCATGCTCATCCGTGATTTGCACCCTAATACTAAATTACGAAGGGCAGGAGCAGCATCCCTACACTCCATTGACTTCTGAACTTTTCTTACATGGGGTGACATAGAAATTTCTCTAATATTCCGGATATTCAACGTTTGACATCAAGAATGTCACGATTTGTTTTAAACTTTTCTTTGTCCATTTTCAACTGTCGGCTATTGATCAAAACATGTTTTGACCCATGCTACAAAAGAAGCAAAAGACATGATTAACAAAGATTGTCTGGAGGAATATAATTAACATGCTAGAAGTGTAAATATATGGTAATGTTGTTACGTGGAAACAATCATCTATAGGTGCTTAAGAGGGAGCTTGGCACCATGTGGTAAGATGCCATCACGAGTTTAACTTCCTTTGCGATGAAAACATTAAATTGTAGAATAATGAAGAGTCGTAATGATCATGTTGGCTTCCCCGAGATTTGTCCACAAGTAATTCTTCGTCCTCAAAATTTAAAAATATATATGTAGTAATGAAATAATCATTCTAACTAAGAATCGATTGATTAGATAGTAGAAGTTTCACCTAATACTTTGTAAACCCATCTGATTCTCAACAACTCAGTGTCAATTATTGCTAACGGTAGAAAGAATATATATTGTCGAAACTGAATAAAAGTTAGTGTTTGTTTAATTGTAAAAATATATAAATATTTAATATAAATTTTAATTTGTTTAGTAAATATTTATAATTTGTTGTAATTGATATTAAATTAATAATTAATTAATAATTTTTTATATTTTGATAAAATAAAATTTTTAATATATATTTAATTTATTCAATTTTTTTAATTATAATTTAATATATATTACAATTTATCTAATTTATATTAATAATGTTTATATATATTTAAAATCTATATAATGTAAATACTCATAATTAAAAAAATAAAAGAAAAATGTAATGTCTAAAAGGAAAAAAATATTCATAAATTTTTTTTTATTCCTTAGATTAAAAAATATTTTTAATTTATTATTTTTTAAAAAAATATTTATAACTTATTTTTTTTCCTTTTTGTTTTTGAAAAAAGAAAAAAAAAACTAAAACTATCAAATTCATTTATATTTTTTAAAAAAATACTCCTAATTTAATATTTTTTATTTCTGTATTTAAATAAAAAATAAGAAAATTCATTTCTTAATATATACAATAAACCTATGAATCATGTAGACTTAATATTAGTATATATTAATATTAATAAATTTAAGAGAAAATTAATGAAAAACTTATATAATAATATTTGTTTGATTTTAGAAATTTCTAAATACTTGATTTAAATTTTAATTCTTTAATTTACTTAATAGATAATTTTTAGTCTTTTTTAATATTTTAATAGAATTAGAATTTTAATATATATTTAATTTTCTAAATTTACTAACATGTATTAGAACGATTTTTCAAATATATCTAAAATTTACATAATACAAATGTTTATAATTAAGGAAAATTAAAAAAATTAAAAAAAATAATCTTAAAATTCTCTTTTTGTTTATTTAGAGAAAAAGCATATTTCTAAATATACCTTTTCTTCTTAAAAAATTCATAATTTAATTTATTTTTATTCTTTCCTTTTTGTTATCTTAAAAAAACAAAAAAATCTACCCTCAAATTCATATTTTAGTTAATTTTTTTAAATAAATACTCATAATTCAAATTTTTTATTTTTTTATTTAAATAAAATATAAATAAAATATTTTTTTAAATAAATATAATAAATTTGTTCATTGTGCAAGTCTGATACTAATATATTAATATTTTCAAAATTGAAAAAAAAAATTGGTATTTTAAAAAATAAGTTTTAATTTCATTAAATACTTCTAATACAAGTTTAAAATTAAAAACTTCTAAATTAATTAGAATACTAATTATTATTAATAACTAAATTAATTTTAAATTTATATAGTTATTTGTTTAAATCTAAAGTAAAATAAAATTAATTTAATTATTTATTATTTAAAATATAATTTAAATTTTGTTATTTTAATATATATAGAGTTCACATAAGGCCTACAAGTCTAAATTTAATTTACCATTAGTTTGAAGTATTTTTTGCACATGTCAGTCGTAGAATGTTGTAAAATTCTTGCCAGATCACGACATTATATTTGACTGATTAAAAAAAAAAATTACTATTTCTATCTCTTACATGATTGGAAATACTCCACAAATGCATGAAATCTACAGAGACTTTGGAAAGATGGTGTTGGCGTCCAATCAAATCTACAAATTGGACAAGGTTCCTGAATATGATTTATGTATAATAAAAGTTATATTTAAAAAAAAAAAAAAAGTAATATTAAGCCTTGTTGGTCGAAGGTGGTTTACGTGCACGACAAAGTGCTATAGGCTAGAGAAAGCCAATAGAATGAAAACAAAATGGGTTAAGCGCAAGATCAACTTAGTTGGGTTCGACCTCACTTAATTGCCAATCTTCGAGGATGAAAAATCAATTCTCTTTTACTTTTGATGAATTTTCCCCATACCATTTGAGATTATCCATATTAAATATCATATATTTGCACCCAAAAAAAAATTGATTCTAATTTTTTATATTTTATTTAAATTATATATTTCTTAAATTTGTTATAAATCAATCTTTTTTAAATAAAAAAAATTGTTAGAAATTATATATTGACTAAATGAAAATTATTAATAATTAGACTATATTTTAATAAAAGGATCGATTTGAAATGAATTGAAAAAAATATAAAATTTAATTTAAATTTTAAAAACTCAATTATAAAAATTTAAGACCAATTTTTCCTTGCATATTCCTTGAATTGACCTATGAATCCTCTCTCTCTCTCTCTCTCTCTCTCTCTCTCTCTCTCTCTCTCTCTCTCTCTCTCACGCACCCGGATGAAAGTCACAATGCCTAATTAATAGATGGCTACATGCCAACTTGTTCTCAGTGCAGCACAACTAATCGTTCCCATTGAAAGAATTAAAAGTGTTTTATATTTCCTGGTCATGTACATTACGAATTTTAAAATAACTTCATATCAAGCGTGGGATGACATAACCCTTTTCAAAGTCACCGAAAATTAAATGAAATAGCCCATTAAAAAATGAATTTTAATCAGGATAAGGTATGGTATCCTGAATTTTAAAATCACTTCATGTCTAGCCTGGTTTTAAAGTCACTGAAAAATAAATGGAATATCCCAGTAAAAAAATGAATTGTAATCGGGATAAGGTATGATATCCTGAATTTTCAAACGACGCATAGGTTGTGTTATATATACCTTTGGGTTAAGGTAGCCTAGTTGTATCCTGGCCATTTGAAAAAGGATATACGTGCTAGGGAAGAAAGCACAGGAAGGCAGGGTCTCTTGTAGGCTATTAAAAAGAACTGGGCGATGACTCAACGAGAAGGAAAATGTCTAACCATAATATTCGAGGGAACACGTAATGGGTAATGCCTTGCATCCATGATTTTGTAGAAAGCTTAGATTTTGCTGGAATCAGTATTTTTACCTTGGCAATATCTTAACCCTAATTAACTATTCATCAGGTTCAGAGCGATATGCTGACCATTTATCTGAACCATACTCCCTATGATAGTAAGCTAATTTGATTAAACACTTCAACTTATATTTTAAAAGTCTCAAATTTTAACACTGAAAAGACAGAACAGAAGAAATTATTCTTATTTTATAATTTACAGATCAATAAATAAATAAACCAACATAATTGTAATTCTTTTGTTGTATATAAATTAGCGGCAACTAGAATTCCAATCTTTTAACCTTAAAGACAATTTCCAGGCATTCACTTTTTTTAAAAATCAGGTCATCATTTCGTTGAATTTGCCTAATTCTACTCATATCAACTTCCACGGCCCCAAGCTCTTGAATCAACTAAAAAAGCAACACAATTATTCAAACTTTCTACCTAATTCTTTTGCCTTGAGGTTGATAAAGTCAAAGATGGTGGGAACCTTTTTTCAATCATTGTTCATTCCCCATATCACGAGAATGAAAAATTTTCAATACTCTTTGTCAACTTTGCTTTTTTTTTCTTTTTTTCATTCCTCGTTCCATCTTTCTTTAGCAGATTCATGCATAATACAGCAACTAACACGGGGAATGACGGCCACCTTACAAAAGTAAACATTGGATACTACGCAGGATTATTCGGTTGAATGGATACCGAGCAACTCGTTCAAGACTTAAGGCTATTTGATTCTGAGTCAAAATATTCGTTTAATTGCTACACATGGGGCAATCTTCTAGGCCATGTTCTCAAAATGAGATAAGAATCTAAGATTTTATTTTGAAAATCTCATATTTAAATACAACCCAATTCATCTCTTAAGAAACATAACGCAATTTTCTGCTAAAAAGTTGATAACAGTAAATGAATAAGAGTGTTGTATAGACGGGCACATTTATACATACACCAAGAATGCCAATTGTGCGGTTAACTCAAATTCTCGTGCATCTTGAAAATTTAACTTGCTCCAAATACGCAAAAACACAGCTCTGGATCAGACTTTGCAAGTTGTTATGGGCGAAAATAGGTAATCGAAAAAGCTTAATGACCATGGAAGTTACGCGCGGCTGACTTGTGGCCACCAGATTCTGTGCTCAGGGCGCCATTCAACGCAATCAAAAGTAAACACACAGCAATGAAAGTGCAATGGGGTTAGTAAATCCGGATCGTGTATCGCCATTTTAACGTCTCTTTCATGATTGATTCACTGTAGGCGACACTTGAATCCAGGTACAAATGTGGAAATTTTGTAGGAGGGGTGCCTTTCGATGATCATTTTGTTTTTTGTTTTTTTTTTGTTTTGACCAAAAATGGCTCTGGGAAGTGAAAGTCAATCTTTGTTGCTGTAGCAGGTCATATCATACAGAACAGGCCATTTGCGAGATGGAAAAGACAAAAACAACTACGTTAGAAAGTAAAATCTCATCACCGGGTAAATATTTTTTTTAGGCATAAATTAAATTTTGGTTCCCTATGTTTGATTCTTTTGTAAATTATAAATAATTTTTTTACAATAAAATTGATCCCATTATTTATTATATTTTTTAAATTTTTTATCATTAATTAATTATTAAAATATATCATACAACACATAATTATATATTATTTTATTATTATTTATGTCGTATCATTCTATTAAAATATAAAAATTTAAAAAAAGTTAAAAAATTTTAAAACATTTGAAATTTTTTTAAATCTAAAAAAAGATAAAAAAAATCCAAGATTTCTAAAAATGTAAAAAATAAGTCCAAATCATTTTTGAAAAATGTAAAAATAAAAATAAAAATATTTTTTAAAAAAATTATAAAAATATGAAAATTTTAATAAAAGAAAAATTCAAAATCAAGAAAATTGAAAACACTGAAAACCTATCAGAATATTCAAAAAATAAAAAATAAAAACAACTAAATAGAAGAGACAAAAAAAAGTTTTGAATTTTTTGAATCTTCGGAGAAAGGTCAAAAATCTATAAAAGTATAAAAAAATTGGAAATAAAAATCTAAAAGTTCAAAAAATCTAAAGTTTTTTTGTCTCTCCTTTTTTTTTTTTTTTGAATTCTTAGATTTTTTGAATTTTTTTACAGATTTTCAAAGTTTACAATTTTTTAATTTGAATTTTTCTCTATTTGGATTTTCGTATTTTTAAAATTTTTTTAAATTATAATTTTTTTTGTAATTTTTAAAATGTTGGAAATTTCAGAATTTTTAGATATTTTTATGATTTTCTTAAAAAAAATCCGTTTTGTTTGTCTTTTTCTGAAAGTTTTGGATATTTTTGAACTTTTTCAGATATATTTTCTACAATTTTTCTGGATTTTTATTTTTTGTAATATGTCAGCCATCATTTGTTTGATAATATAGCATCTGATGTGTCTCACAATATCTATCATGACATGTGACTACGTGTTACGTAACATATTTTAACGATTAACTAATAAAAAGAGACTAAAAATATGTAACGACATAAATGATATAATTAATTTTATCACAAAAAATCAAAATATCTATAATTTATAAAATAATAGGGACCAAAAAGAAATTTACCCCCTTTTTTTTCAATTGTTTAGATTGACTTAAGATCAGTAAAGTTTTGGGCACAAAGAAATTATGGGGTTTAATTTATTTAAAAAAAAAAAGATTATCGGGGTTTAAACGATTGGAAAAGCTATTTATTGATCACACTTGATTAGTCTCCAATAGATTTAAAAAAAAAAACAATTAATGAAATAGAAGAGAGAAGTATAGTAATTTTGATGTGAGATAGTCGATCTATATATGCAAGACAAGGCATCTTAGTCAAGATCACTGGATAGGTGGACAGCGGAATGTCTGAAATTTTTGCTTTTCTTCTTGTTGTCCTTTTCTACCTTTCCAAAGAGAGAGTGCGGCCAATTTCTAAAGCATGAACAATGGTTTTTTTTTTTTTTTTCCTTAAGTTTTTCAGTTTATTAGAGGTTCCAATGGGTACACAGCAAGAATGGATTTATATTTTAGCTCCACGAATTGTCAAAACCCATTTTAAGAAACTTGCTAAAGTAGCTTAAGATTCATTTCTTAGGCAATCGTACGTAGCAAAAGAAGGTGTGAGGCTTGACATCATGCCCGTTTATATTGATAACAAATAATGAAATAATAAACGAGGGGAAAAAGAAAATCAAATTAAGCTCACATCTTAGTTTGTGTTAAAATATTGTAGTTTTTTTTTTTAATTTTTAATCAATGTTAGCTAGTCATCACATTTTGTCAAAATCGATTTAGCTGCTTTTCTGTTTCTCTTGAGGCATTTTCAAGTTAGTATGTCTGCAATGGCCGAGTCTTTTTTATCCATTAAGTTTAAAGTACACCCCAATCTCCATACGTGCATTGGAATTTGATTAGTAAAAATATGTTTTGTAAACAAAGAATAATTTTTATGGATAATAGTCTTTTTTTTTCTTTTTTTGGAAAATAAGTGGCATTTGAAAAGACTACACTAAATATAATTAGAAAAATGTCATATATTTTATTATTTTTTTAATGAGATTTTAACTTTTGTGTATAGAATTACTTTGATGGGCACATGAGATAAATTAGATTGCTTTCCAATCACCATAGAAAATATTTCAGATGGAACGGAGGAGGATAAACTTAAAAGATTGACCACATGAACCGAAATTACCATAAACTTAAATAGACTTAGGAAAATATATACTACATATAAAATATTTTATATTATATTAATATATATTATTTTATTATAAATTTATATATTATATAAACTATTATTTTAAATCTATTTGAATTTATAAGATTTCAGTCTAAATTTAATTAATATAAAGAACGTGATAGAAAAGTCAAATAACTACTGGATAGTCCAGGGGCCTATCTATCATCTACTGGGCATTTTTCCTTTTTTCCTCTTTTTGTTTTTTGTTTTTTTTTTTTTTGTCCTCTTGCGGAAGTGAAGGTTGAACAACTTCAACTGCTGCTTTTAGGTTCAACTCGCCAAAATAGGAATAATGGTGGGCAATGCATAGCATTGGGGCAAGAGGAAGAACGGGCCAATAGCAAAACAAAAGAAAACAAAACGTAGGTTGGAAGGATGCGTGGTGCTGTAGGCGTATATGTAGAATAAACAAGGTGGTGTAGCAGCCTGCGTCACCTTTCCTCCACTCTTTAGCCCGGCGATTTGACGAGACTTTTCATCATTAAAATTAATTTCTTGTTTTCTATTTTTAATAAAAACAAATTAATAATGTAAACCCATGACTCTTCCTCAATCCTCGAGAGATTCTCCCCTCTTGCTCTTTCCTGCTCTCCACATCTTCTGTTGTTTTCCCACGCAGAATTTCAAGAAATAACTTAATTGGCAAAATACACACTTTGTAGTTCCCTCTTAATAATGCCCTCCATTAGTTCCTTGTAAATATTCTTAATTTTAATGCTAAAGTAAAAAAAAAAAAAAAAAAAAAAAAACATTAAACATTAATATCACCTATTTCAACCACAATACATAAAAAATAAATTTTTAAAAAAAAGAACATAGAGAAAACATTCTTATTAAATACTTTTAAAAATATTTAAATTAATAGCTTTTCAAATAACAACAAACAAAGAATTAACAAATATTGGACCAGGGCTCTGATGTAGGGTCTAAATCAATTAGTGAAACGGTTCAATAGTTAATTCCGTGGTCATATTAGTGCGTTAATTTTTATTTTGAAATAATAGTTAGTATTTTTATATTATATAAAAATAAACAAAATATTAATAAAATAATACTTAAGTATATATTTTTAAATATTTTAACAAAATAATATAATTATGTATAATTTTATAAAAATAAGAAATAAAATTTTTAATTTTGATGTGATTAATTTACTGATTTGACCCAGTCAATCAAATTGTCTAAATTAACCAAGTCGAATAATTTTTTTAACCACATTTTATTTGATTAGATATATATATATATATATATAAAAGACCAATTTAAGACTTCAGATTACAAATTTATCAAAGATTTCATATCACCAATTTATCAATTTCATCGTCAAATCAATCCGGTTTTTAAAACAATTAACTTTTCACAATCAGCTGTAGCTGCCAGCACACGCCAAAGGGACCCGGCGACCCCGGAACCGAACTTTATTCCGCTGGCAGGCTTGCTGAAAATTCAGGATGGCAATAAATGTCAAACTTTTGTTGCAGTTGTTTTTCTTTTTGGATTTACCTAAACTCCCATTTCTTTTTACCTTTTCTTTTCTTCTAAAAAAAAAAAAAAAACCTTTTCATCTATTAATTAATTGTTCTGTCTGTTGAATCATTCCGATTGGTACAGGGATTTCCATCATTCCCTTCCTCTGCCATTTTCCCACCATCCTGATCATAAAGTGCCAGAACAAAAATCGTACAAAAAAAGAGAGGCAACCCAGAGAGCATCACCACCGTTGCACCTCCTCTGCAGTCTTCTCTGCCCCCTACATCAAACATTTTTATATTTAATTATGACTGGGTATTATTCCTTAATGAAAATTCCCCCCCCCCCATTTATTATTTTTATCATTAAGTTTAAGCCGGAGCGTTTGAGGAATTCAAGTTATCTGATACAAAGTACATTGAGTCTTCGACTCTTGGGTGATGTACTAGAAAACAGAGAACAAACTGGGATCAGAACATCTTCTCCCAACAACAATTTATTTCATTTCACATAGCTGAACAGCAAACATTAGGATTTGAGTGCTGCTCCCACTTCCGCAAGCTCTTCAAGGGCCTTAGAGATCTGGTCTTCATTTAGACCTTCCAATCCGATGCCCCTCTCAACACCCACGTCTAAAATAGATATCAAGGATTGGGGTTTATTAAATTACTAAACAAAAGCTGAAGAAGCACAACGCGGACACAGAACCATAATGAAGATGTATATGGAAAGGAACAACAAAGAGACTCGATTCTATCACTAAGACAGCAACAAGACTGATATTTTGCATGAAGCGATTGGAAAATAAGCGACAGCACATGACAAACTTGAGCACCAGGCCACGTAAAGGACACGGTACAAGTCAACTCGTGTGCTTGTATCAAGGATTAACCCTGGGAAACCTGATTCAAGCCCCGAACACGTGGCCTTGGCCTTTTCAAAATTGGAGGAGAATTTAACCTCTACGCAGGGGTTATCACCATAGGGGCAACCCTGTACTTGGGCACCATTAACCCCACAGCTGTCCAATGTCTGACGCGTGTGTCCACCATTGCTTTTAGAAATTTTCTTTGGCGGACACGGATTGGTGTGTCAGACAAGTGTCCGAAGTGAAAATAAGGCAGCAATGGATATTGTTGGATTGGAACCTACTCTTAGGAAGAGGACATGGGTGTCAATAGTGGCATACATGTTTGCTAGCATGATTTGTAGCCAGGATATAGGAAACAAGCTCTCAACATTATGCAGACTACTGTTGGGAGGGAATCATGCTGAAAAACATTTTTCAGAAGAAAATGGAATGCAGATCGCTACCTGAGAACAATTGTTAAATTTCTTCTGGGGATAAAGAAAGCTTCCTTTAGTTCAAAGATGAACTAAGTAGGAGAATAAGTAACTAAAGGGAATGTAATATGAGACGAAACAAATGAGAAAGAAAGATACCGAATGACTAAACAGACGCCAGAGAAGGATGACCAGGAAACCACTAAACCTTGCGGATCTAAACATGCCAACAATTGCAGAGAGCAGGGAGCTGAATATGAAACCCTGAACTTTTCAATCAGTGTGTCCATTACTAGTAGCATGTGATCTTTTTTGGTCAATAAAAAGTAAAAGTGACCGCAGAGTGTGAAATGGGAGATTCACAGCATCATAATTAATAACATATTAAATGAATTTGCAACCATAAAAGTCAATTTGATGGCTAATGTTTGGGCGTATTGTGAGCGTAAAGATGTCAGTGTGCAATTGGGGGGTAACAGCGGAAGACAAGAAATTATCAAGTAAAAAGAACCAAGAGAAGGGAGGGGGGGATGGAGGAGGGACGGGGGGTTGGATACCATATCTAGTCCACAACTGAGGTTCAATCCCGCTGCATTCACGGATCAAGATAGGGAGTTTGGGGTTAAAAGCCTCGAGATCCCTGTAATTCTTCTCCACGAATGCCCTGTCAACACCAATGATAAGCTAAATCTCAATTTCAGATGGAAAGACAAAGCCAAATGGTTGAAAACGGAATAAGAAGAAGAAGAATCAAAAGCTGTTTTGTTTCTTCTTTTTTTTTTTAAAGAGAAAAGAAAATGAAAATTATTAAGAAAATTTAACCGATAAAAAAAAAGAAGAATAAGAAGAAAGAAATGGAAAAGGAAAAACCACCTGGTAGAGGAACTCAAAGGAGAAGATCGGCAGAGAAGAATCCTAAGCTCCTTGAGATTCTTAGAAAACTGCCCTCTCCATGCCATTTCTTCTTTCTTCTCTCTCTAATCCCTTGCAGAATTAAGAACAAAGAAAAAAGAAATTGACTCTCTGAATCTCTGTTACCTCAATAAAAATTCTTTCAGCAAGATCACCATTAATTGCCACATCCAAGCATACAAAAGGAATTTCTTTTTTGTTTTTTTTTTTTTGGTGCTCATCTCTACTCTCTGTTAACGCTGGAGCAACACCTCAAGTCAGCATATGCACTGTTTTGCAGTAAAACAAAATACTGCACTTCTTTTCGTTAAGGTACGCGATATGCAGATTACTTTAAACTGTCATCCATCAATACCCAGTTAATCTATCTGCAGTTCTACACATTCCCTCCATTTACCATAGCCAAAGAACCCACCATTATTAATCAATTTGACCCTTTTTTATTTTTCCTCCTCTTAAGCTTCTCATGGATGACAGCCGTGGAAATCCAGATACACTAATATACCAAAAACTTGGATTTTTAGCAGCTGACTAAAGTATTCTAAGGAGAATCGAGAAAACCTTAAACCCTAATTCTTCATTTCCGGAATCAGAGCAGCGCACGTAAAATCTTCATTTGATCCAAGAACAACGAACTTCTACAAATGCGACAGAGGAAACGACTCAGAATGGAGAGAATGACATAAAGAAACCCCCCCCCCAAAAAAAAAAAGAAACCATAGAAGATCCTTTTGAAGAACTGGAGAATTCAAGCTGACATGAGTTCGGCGAGGCTACCTGTATTGCCCCGACTCGGAACCCGGCGCATGCAGATCGGAAACCCAAACGGCGGCGAGAATCGTCGGTCTCCAGGTGACTGAAGGCCGTCGAGTGCCAGTGAGTTGGGCCGCGGAGAGCGCTTAGACTGCGTCAGTCAACGTGCTTGCCTGCGTACGGTTCAGTCTACTATGCTGTACGCCACGTGTTAAAATGGATGTATTCTATTGGTGGAAGAATCGGTCAAAAGACCTGGAGTGCAGTTGCGGTTGTGGTTGGATTCCTCCGCATCCGATGCCAGGTTGTATATTAATATTATTTATTTTCAATAAATATACCCAATTTTTTGTATTTAAAACAGAAAATATATGATAAATATGTCGATTATCAAATTTTTACGTTAAAAATAAAGATTATTTATTATTTTTTTCATTTAACTGTTTTACGAGAAAGATCACCAATTGGGGGTTATTTATTATTTTTATTTGAAGTTTTCATAAAAAATTATTATTTAAATATTATTAAAATTGAACAAAAAAATTTTTATATCCTATCGGAATGTTTACGAGTTTGAACTTTTGTCACTGTGCACCTTAAATCATTGTACTTATGTTGTGCCAGGAATAATATCAATATAAAAAGTCAAACTTAGATTAATACAAGAAAGTGGTAACAGATATATCATAAATGCATTTAATTAATTATGAGAAAAAGAGAAAGAAAGTACCAATTCTTCCAAAATTAAAGAGTCAATCCATGGTAGATTACTTGTCGAACACCCAATTCAACGAGGAGTTTGCTTGTTGTGGAGGCAATTCAGAACGCCGGCACAATTCCACTGTCGAATTTTCTAAGCTTATAATTTTTATTTATTACCACTGTATTAAGAATTTGACAAGTTGCACGTATAAGGGCAATGAGTGAAAATATTAAAAAGTTATCAAATCAGACTTATGATATTTAAAAAATATACACTAAAATATAATTTACAAAAATGTTTTAATTATTTCTTAAATAGCATTAATGGGACGAATTTTCTGTAATTTCACCCCTATACCATAACTAATGCACAATTAGAGTTTGAAGCGGAATAATTGACAAATGGTGATTTGTGAGAATTAGACGAAATAAGGTAGTTTTTTTTTTTTTAATTCTTACGTTGATTGTGATTATATTTAACAAGTTAAATTATCTATGCTTAAAAATTATAAAAAGAAAATTAAATTGTATTTTTATTACATATTTATTCAATAAATATTACAAATATCACTTTTAATCTTTACTTCATAGATAATAAGGTTGGATTTTAATTACGAGGATGCGGGTGAGGAAGCCAATAAATGAGTTTGGGTTTTATTGGGCTACAATACAAAACAATAATAAATGCTCACAAGTGCGAGTATTTCGAAGAAGAAGGGGGTGTGCTGGTAGTAGTCGGAAATGAATGCTCTGTTCTCTTGGCTGCACCAGGAAAGTCTTTTTAATATAATTATGGTACTACTGCTCCTGTTTTAGCAAACGATGTAGACAATTTGTTGTTTTTCGATTTTTATTTTTTGTCTGATGATTATTTCTATTTTTATTTTTTTTTTCACGAAAAAGTTAGCTGTATATATAATTATTTCTTCATTTACACTTTTTTTTTTCTTTTTTGTTCTTATCTCTCATGGCAAAGTTGCAAATTCATTGTTATCATTGGATTGTTGTGCCAACTTAATAGATTAATTAGTGAATGTAATTTGACTTATTAGTTCTAAAGTTGGCTATTCATTTTTAATGTATTACTATAATTGATAGTTTAATATGTTTTTTTTTTCTTTTTATTAGGTTTTTAGTTGATTCTAATGTAACATTATACTTTATTTAGATAGAATGAAAGAAATTTTGGCATATAGAAATGAAAAGACAAACACAAAAAAGAAATTTAGAAAATTTGGATTTTTTGTCACCTTTGTTGAGCTAAATAATAACAAGAAGAAAAGAAAATAAAGACAAAATTTACTTTCTATTTTCTAGGAAATGGGGAGTAAAGTATATGAATTCAAATTAAAATTTATTGTCATGGCACCCACGAACTAAGAAAAAAAAATGTAAATATTTTTCTCCAGTCTAGAGAGGATGGAACTAACAATTTTTTTTCAATAAATTTATCTGTCATCATTTCCTTCAATTGTCCAAACAAGAGAAAGTACCCTCTTTTTTTCGTTTACTTTTTTTACCTTTATATTATTTCCTTCTATTTAAACAACGTCTAAAAATCTTGGGTCGATTTTTGATCCTTTAAAATTGTGAATCAAAATTATGTAAATGATTGGATACTTAATATTTTTATTTTTTTTCTTGCAATTTATAAAAATTAGAAATTAAACTCTATATTTAAAATTAAAAATTTAAATAATTTTATTATTAGATCTCGATGTTAGTGTATTAATATTGTTATTCTCTTGGATTGATTTTTCAATTTATTTTTTTATTAGTATTTTGTTTTCTTTCAACAATGGAAATTCTTCACTTATAAAAAAATGCATTTAGGGTAAAACATTTTAAATTTATATGAAGTGCTTATACCAATTTTCCTTTGTTAGTTTTGGTAAATTTCTTAAACAAGAGTATAATTATTAGATATTAATTTTTAAATTAAATATCTTTATTAAAATAATATCATAAATAATATAGTTAAATTTGCAAAAATCATCTGAAATATTTACTTTAATTTGATAATCAATTTCTCTTTTCTAACTTGTTATCATAATCTCATATTTTTATTATTAAATAAATATTCATTATATACATACACAAATTTGTAATTTAAATTAAGTATATTCATTAATATTTAAAATTATAATTTTTAATTAATGCAATAATTTATAAATTTGTTTCTCATTAATCAAATCATATTATGATTAAATTCTTAATAAAAATATTATTAAAAAATATTCTAATATAATTAATTAAAAAATTCTTACATTCTCTCATTTGATTTGATTAAAATCAATTATGTTAATTATTATAAGCAAATAATGATAATAAACAATCTCTTAGTAATTTTATAATAATATTATAATATAATAAATTATTCAATATAAGTTGTGATAACTATGCTCTATTTACTTAGGACACTCTCTTCCTTATTACAACTATTACAATTTATAATATACAACTGATAAGCTATATATATATATATGAAATATAATTTTATAACAATTTATAATAATATTTCATAAAATTTTCTTATTAATTTTACCTATACAACTGATAAGCTATATATATATGAAATATAATTTTATAATAATTTATAATAATATTTCATAAAATTTTCTTATTAATTTTACCTATACCTAATTATAGGATAACAATAAAAAAATAATGTATTTCAAAAACATATCAGTAAGTTTACAATGTCATACATTATATATTATCAATTATTAATAGTTCAACTAAAGTTTATTTTGAAAATAAGTTCTTTACATCATATTAGTTGTAAACATTTATATTGATTTGCCATTATAAGATTAATTTTGTTATATTTAATCAACACTTGATGTTTTTGAGTTGTTTTTTTTAACAAAAACATATTTTAATTATTATAAATTTAGCATATTTTTAAGTATTTGTTATTTCTAAATAAGAATATTACTATAAAATTATAACATAAGTTTTCAATAACTTAGTAATGATATAAACAATTTCAAGTTTTGAAATAAAATTTTATAATTATAATACATGAATTATAATTTCAAATGATGTCATAAATTCTATTTTCATAATCAATGAAATAATGGTAGATATTTTTTTATTATTTCCTACTATTGCTCTTTTTCCTAATAAGAACATATAATTAAAAGTGAACTTTTTATTATTAATATATCTAGTAAAGTTTGAATTTGAATCTTCAATGAAATTTAATTGGTTGAATTTTTTGTACATGAATATATCATTTTTTATTCCTTATGAGTACCTTAATATTTTTCTTACTATTTTAAAATAATTCATTTTATGATTATTTTTATATTTGTTTAATATTTCAATTATGAAATTAATATTCGATCTAGTGCAAGTTTATAAAGATATTGAACTACTAACAACAAATGTATATGAAATTTATTTCATCTTTTTACAATATAAATTATTATAGTCCTATTAAGATAATGCTTATTTATTGTGATTTATTATGAAATATTTTTATTCTTATCATATAAGATGTCTCTCTCATATTTTTCATTATAAAATTATTGTAGATATATTTTTTTTATTTTACACAAAATACTTAAATCATTAGTAGCAAATAACATACAAGATTAAAAAATGAACTTACTTTTATTAATATTTTGGTTTTGCAAATTCAAAAGATATTATGATATTATTTAATTTAAGATACTATTTTTAATAAATTTGTTTTAGTTCATATATTTACTTCTTGAATTTACACAGTATTTGATTTTCACCTTTTATGGAAATATCTTCTAGTTGATTCATATGAAATTTATCTTTAAGATATTCATTAAGAAAGATAATTTTCAAATATATTTACTATAACTATAAGTTATACTAAATCATTAATATTAAACTCAAATTTAATACTTTTATAGTTATAAAAACAAAATTAGATCTTTATTGATTTCAATGTTAAATTCAAACCCTTACAAATAAAGTTTATAATCATATGAAATAATTGATTTTTTTTTTCTCTTTGAAATCTTCTTAATATTATAAATTGAATAAAATAATTAGAATTTATTGTAATTAAAAAAAATTAAATATACTATTATAAATAATATCATATATTCGTTTTAATAGGTAAATTATATCTTTAAATAAACAAATATATTTAACTAAAAATATTAATATATTGCAATTATGTTACTAATAATAAAAGAATAATTTAATTTTAGGTAAATTTTGAAAATTTAATAATTAATAATGTTAATATATTTAATTATTTTTTATTTATAAGTATTTTATTAAAATTATAAATAACTGACTATTTATATGTGTTGTTAAATATATTAATTTAAATACTTTATTAACTAATAAATTATAATGATAATGTATGTCTATTAATTCAAATATTCTAATTTAGTTATTTTAATAGCAATCAAATTATAACAATTTCACATACATTCAATATAGTAAATTATTCATAAAATAACATATCATTATAAATTGAATTTAGTCTAGAATGGCAATTAAATATAACATCACTTAATAGGACAGTAATTTAGTAACAGTAGATAGTGCCCTTATTGTAAAGATATGTTAAGAAATTTATAATTCCTTAGAGATAAAACGTTAAAACCGCGCATGCTGATAAACTATGATGCATTAAAAGTCTTTTTTTTTTTTTTAAATAAGTTATAACAATAGACGAATTTGTAATTCCTTCGGCAAAAACAGGGAATTATAAATTTCTTAATGCACAATCTTTCGATCGGCAACGCATATCACAATCTTTCTTTAGCCATGGCAGCACTAGCTTTTAGTATCTACAAGGGCAAGAGGAATAAAATCCCTTAAAGACTCTTATTGTCCTCGTTAAGCAACGGAGAATAAAGTCCTTTTATCTTTTTTTATTTTTATTTTTATTTTTTTTAATAATCATCATAAAATCTACCTTTTTTTTTTTAATTCAAAAGGAATTGAAATCCCTTTTTGTAACTCCGCTCCTTCACAAGGAATTATTTAATTTCTTGTATGGCCGACTTTATACAACAATTTTCTTTTTCTTTTTTTAACAAGTTGAACAGCCTTTAACAAGGAATCAATAGTTCCTTGAAATTTTATAACTACAAACATCATTAGTTTCAATTTTAGAATTTCATTGGACTGTGAAAACATGAATGTCTTTTTTCTTTTGATTAAAGAACAATTACAAATTAGATGTATATATTTTCTTATCATATATAAAATATATTTTGTTTTTAGATTTTTTAAATAAGAATATCATTGTTAAACAATGATTTCAAATCTTGAAAGGAGATCATCTTAATCTGATTATTGATTTTAAATAAATTCTTTGTATATTAAAAAAAGATAATCAATTATTTATATATATATATATATATATAACTTTATAGTTTAAATTAAATATAATAAAGATATTATTTGAAAACATTCTAATATAATTAATTAAAAAATTTTAACAAGTTTTTTTGTAAAAAGTTGATAGAATAATCTCAATTCTTATATCTTCAAATAATGACACATAATTAATCCATAAATAATTACATGTATTCGTTAAACACGTTGATGTAGTTAATTCATGCTTTGTTTTGAGATTGAAATTTCGACATAGTCTGAAAATTATTCTCATATTTTTTTTTTATTAAAAGCTTGCTTTATCTAGGTTTGTTTCCTTTTTTATTTTTTTGTTAAATTCATTCAAAAATAAGTTTGTATTCCATTTTCGGTCGCATTAATTTAAGAGAGAATAAGCAAAGTGATCAGGGAGAAAATCTGTAATTTTCTCGTTCTAATTAATAATTAAAAGAAAATAAATAAGAAAGATAAAATTTTGAAAATAATTTCTGAAAGCAAAAGGAAACGAAACGAGAAGCAATTTTTTTTTTTTTTTGTGGTTATGGTTCATCGGCAATAAAATTTAAATTACAGCACGTGGCTGGAGGGTTTTCTCACATAAGCTGTCTTTAACCCAGATGGTCAAATGACGTGACACAAAATAGTATTACATATATATATAAGTATTTCAATGGTCGGCATTGTCTGCCTACAAGATCTACAGGCTCCGAAATGATCCATAATTTAACTTGTTTCCATACATATATATGTGAGATGTGATTAATTTGATGCTTTTTAGGTATAAATTTATATATTATATTATTATAATTATTAAATACTTATTTATAAAACTTATTAATACATTATGTATAAAAAAAATTAAAAATTTGTATTTTCTAAGATGAAGCCACCAATACCCTTCTAAAACCAATCGCCAAACAAAAACTAGTTGCTCGTTACCCACTTATTAATAAATGAAGATTTGCATTGACATTATAATAATAAATTTTTATTATATAAAAGAATACGTTAATTGATAATTATATTTTTTTTATAATTAATATTTTTATAATATTTTCTTATTATTAAAATAATAATAAACAAAATACCTGGTCGAATTCAATTTATTTCCGGAAACTCCTTCTTGTCATCGTGAGCATCTATCAAAATCGACAATTCAGCTCCTACTTGCCTCGTTGACGCATTCCTCCTCGGTACCATCCCACCGTGGTTTCTTCGTGCGATGTGCATAGAGAAATAAATGTGCATGAACGATCCGGGCCTGAGTGGGGTTTAGTGTGTGTTTAAGATTTTGTAATTGTGATTTAAAAAATTATATTTTGAATTAAATTTAATTTTTATTAATTTTTAATAAATTATAAAATTTATATTTAATAAAAATGTATTATTATTTAAATTTATATTTAAAAATATAATATTTTAATATAAAAAACTACAATTTAATAATTTTTTAGAACAATAACTTCAATTTTTTATATAAAATAATTATAATTTTACCATATAATTTTTTGTGATTTTTTTATTTAATTATTATTTTTTTAAAAATACTATAAATAATAACATTATATTGATCAATAATAGATTTTTATAACTGTTTATTTACTAATTGTAGCAATAAAATTTAATTGTAATTTTAAATAGACTTTTAAAAACTTTGACTTGCTGGCCTCCACACCTTTTCGTGGTTGACTCTGTGTAAATAGTTGATTTAAAGCACACAAACCCCCCCCCCCTTTTGTTTTTTTTCAACATTTGTTTCGGCGTTGATCAGGTTCACACTGAGGGAAGGATAAACACGAATCGTCAGCACGCCTATTGAATAACAAGGCCATCGTTTGGAACCGCCATGGTTAAGGGCAGATTTACGATTGCGTAAAACATATATCTCACTATCTCAAATTGGAATTCTCTTTTGAATTCTATTACCTAAAATGAACGTAAAACTGGACTCATACAATTAATATAATATATATATATAATAACTACAGTTGTAATAAATACGTCTTTTGACCTCTTTTGTTTGCTTTTAGACATTCAATGAATCGAGTAGAAGCTCTGGTAATAAAACCCGTGCTAGTCACCCAGCGTTCTGGTCATCAAGAGAATAAAGCCATGCATCTAATCCTCCACTGGTTTTACAATCTCACACTCTGCCCTGTGCCTCTAATATAGACTTCGTGCTCCCGTTATTCTAATTGCAATAATCAAGTCCATCCTTCAGATTTTTGTTAAGCTTACAAGAAAAATATTTACGTATTTTGGGGACTTCACTTCATTTGACAATTTTTTTAAAAATATTTTTTCAGTATATTGATACCCTCTATTCTATTTGTCTCGCAATTGGAAGATCACACTACACGATGGAAAAATAAATGAATAATTAAAAAAAAAAAAACCATGTTCCCTATGCTGAGCAATGCTTCTTATTATAAGTTGAGATAAAAATAAGTTAAATAATACTTTGGGGTGAAATCTTTTTGGATAAATATAAATTTGAAACAGTATGTAAGTGTTTTGTTTTTTTTTTTCTTGTCTATGTGGTATGATAAAAAGCTCCTATGCATCACAGGATTTTGAGACAGATCAAAAGTTCTTGGTGAAAAATCCGATTAAAAAAAAAAAAGAATTATGAATTAAAAATGTCGTAATTTTTTTCTTGTCATTAGTCAGCTTAAACCGATATGACTGACGAACTTGATTGTTGCAATTAAAATTATAGGATCTGCAAAGTTTTAAATTAGAACTCCAAATGACGAAGGGTAAAAACCCTAAATATATCTAACTACGAATACAATGATAAATCTCTTCTATGGGGTAAAATATATTTAACCCTGAAATAATTTTTAATGAACTGTTAGTTCCACTTTGGATAGCTTATATTTCATTTGTTAGGCAATTTAGTAAATTTATGATATATATATATAACTACCAATACAATGATAAATCTCTTCTAGACATCAGTATTTTTTTTGAATCTTTTGTCATTTTATATTCAATACCTTTTGGTAATAAATAAAACTAGTTTTTGTATTAATTGGAACTAACTTATGTGAAATTTTTTCAATTTTTTCTTAAATTATATTCTGACAGCATGAATATCCTCGGACTATAAATACCGCGTGCATTAAATAACTTATAATGTTTTTTTTTTTTGCATATAAGATAAACATTTTTCTTTTTGGAAGAACCGTATTATAATCAAAAGGACTGCCATTCTCGGAAGTAATTTATACGCATCATTTACGTGCTTAAGAAACAAACAAAAAAAAATAGCATCTATCTAACATTTCAAACTAATAGAAGTCTACATTGGGGGGCCTTTTGTGTTCATGACGACGTTGGCGGGTACGGGGATTTATGTAAGAGAGAGAAAGAGAGAGAGAGAGAGAGAGAGAGCAAGAGAAAGAGAAAGAGAAAGAAGGTGGGGAGGGGAAGCAAAGGTCAAAGAGAAGCAGTTGGCTGATGAAATGGTGTGTTTGTGTGTGTGTGTGTGTGTGTGTGTGTGTGTGTGTGTGTGTGTGTGTGTGTATATAGATATGCCAAATGGTGATGGTCTAGGGGTAATGATTTTCTGTGAAAAGAGGATATCAGTTACAAATTAATTATACTTGGGATGCTTCAGATTTTCTTTTCTTTTTTTGAAACAAACAGCAATCTCTCTCTCTCTCTCTCTCAAGCAAAAATAGAGAAAGAGTGGGTAAGAATCCTAAGGAATTTTACAGCCTCGTCTCTTCCTTTGCTCATCTACTGATTTCTCTCTCTCTCTCTCTCTCTCTCTCTATAGAGTTGTAACTTATATCTGCTTCTGTATCGCTTTCTTGTACTAAAACCCATTTACACCTAGACACTTCTAATAAATAAGATATTGAAACAACGAGAGAGAACACCCTGCTGGGGCCATAGCCGCCAAAGGTCCTTCAGAAGTTGAAATTAAGGTTGGATCTTTTCTTGAGACCCATCTGGATTGGTTTCCGAGGGTTTTCCAGTTTTTTTCAGGAAATGGGTAGTTGTGGAAGGAGTGGGGCTGTGAGGCAGTATATAAGATCGAAGGCGCCTCGTTTGAGATGGACGCCTGAACTTCATCGCAGCTTTGTTCATGCCATTGAGATGCTGGGTGGCCAAGACAGTAAGTATATATATATATATATATATATATATATATATATATGCTTTTTCTTTCTTATATTATTCTTCTTTTTATAATTATTCTCTTTCTGATGGTCGTATCCTTCGAATTTCTTGTCGTCTACCTTCGTGCAGAGGCTACCCCTAAGCTCGTTCTTCAGTTGATGGATGTGAAAGGACTCACCATTTCACACGTCAAGAGCCATCTACAGGTATTTGGTTTATCTTGTCTACCTACTGCTGCTTTCCCCCCTTTTTTTTCTTCTTTTCCGGATTTCTCTAATCCTTTCCTTCATTCATAACTGGAGTTCAAATACCTAATCCTTAGTTAATTTGTACATGTTCAATCAAGCAACATCTTGTAATCCACTTTGCTTGGTTGCATATCTTTGACCAGATGTACAGAAGCACGGGGAGCGACCTGGGCGGAAAAGGTATCCAAAGCCTCTTCACTCTCTTTGTTTGCATTAAGTTGACAAGTGCATATCGGTCACCAAATATTCAACGTGTCAAACCACTATGCATCTGTAGTTCATCGCAATTGCATTTTTGGAAGGCCTTTTCTATTATACTTTCCTCTAAATGGTTCCTATCTAAAGTTGAAGAAAAAGATTATGAACTCATATTTAAACATATGTTTTGGAAAATAGTAGCTGCCTCACTTCATTTATTGTCGCCCATTTTCAACTTGGGGTTTATGCCAAAAGAGTTCAGTACAGAACAGTTCCTGTATTCTTACAAAATCTTCTAATATTAGCATTACTGATGTTACCCACATAACCAATCGCATCCCACCGGCTTTTTTTAAATTTTTTGGGATCAAACTTTGTTTCCATGACTTTCTCTATCCTCTGTCATAGAGCAAGCACACTCCCTTTTTTTTTCTTTTTTTTGACCTGGAACATCCTGTACGCCTGTGTTGAGTGTGTCCGCTGCTCACCCTTACAGATAGAAGTCCAGACCAACAAAGAAGACCAACTTTTGAGGACCATGATGGATGTGCTGATGAAGCAAAACCCATTGAAGGATCAGATTCTTGCTTGGTCTACATTAATGATCCCCCTTCAAAAAGGTCAGCTGCTTAGCACTTTTCCAAATGTCTTTAAAAATGAAAAACGGAAAAAAAAGAAAAAAAATGGACACACATAGTCCAAGAAACAAACAAAAGGGAATTTGGGATGTTGGATGATCCATTCCTTTCAGTTCTTTACAGTTTTTCTTCTCTTTGAAGTTTCCTTTTTGTTTGATTCCTCTTTTTCCACAGAGCAAGAATCGAGACCAGGAGTTCAATCTCTGATCACCAGAACCTACAATGCAGCCAAGGAATATATGAGGAAGACACAAATCCGTACTCTCTTAATGACCATGTGGGAATAAAGGAGATTGGTGGTGGTGGTGGTGCTTTCCAATGGGATCACACCCATTCCAAGTATCAATACACGGTCCTCTCTCCGCCACATGCAGCATTGCAAGAATCCGATTTCCTCAAGGTACGTACACACTTTTAATGCCATCCTCTTCAACCCTTCCCCTCACTTTCTCTGCGCGTCTATTTTTGTGCATACATCCATTGTGTTTCTTCTTTTGCCAGCCTTTTTTCTTTTGGGGTTGAGTGCAATTTTGTGAGTAGCCTCTTTGTATCTTCCAGATAAAAAACTTCATTGCCCCTAGGGCCAGCTTTTGCAATAAAATATCCGTGCTTTTTCCGGTTCAACTAGCGTCACTTATATGGTTATAGCAGCGTATTATCTTTTCACAGCTTTTTATTTAGGCAGTGAAACTGTTCTCTGGTAGCACTTAGACACGGTTTGGACGGCATCAAAATGGTCTAAAACATTAATTACTTCTGTTAATCACTTGGTACGTATCTTCCCTTAGGCATCCTTTCTGGTTCATTTTGCTGTATAATAGGCTGAATTTGAAGGTTTAGCTTTTAATACATACTATTAAAACAGATTGAATAAATTTATAGTCTGCTGTACCTGGGTTCTCAGCTTTCTAGTTAATCATTTTCATAACCTGGGAATTGTTTTCCCAAATGCCACATTTTTATTTGTTTTGAATCGGCCATTATTTTGGTTTTTAAATATTAGTTGACTTGAATAAATTTCTTCGGTAACATGATTGCATGGGCCTGCGATTCGTGGAACACTTTTACATTCCCTCCCTGGTCCAACATCACTCTTACCAATAAGGCCCCACTTGTACCCAGAGACAATTCAACTTTGTCCTTTATCATTGCACAGGAAATGTCCTTCGGCAGTGCCAGGACTACCCATGCTGCCCCATCCTCTGTTGACTATCATGACTGTCTCCCATCCAAGTACTTTAGACTTTCACAGCAATTGATTCTATGGTCCTCAATGCTTGATTTGCATATACATAATAGAGCTGCAAATCAACGAAACAAAAGCTCCAAAATTAGCTACTCTAATTATCTGCATTTTCTTCTTCAATCCCACATGGCCAAGTGCTTTTGCATAAGGATTTTATTACCTAGATTGAACCCCGTCAACACACTTCGATCGATTTCGGTCCTGGAGATTACATTTCTAGCTTTACTTTATTATACAGACTTTCTTTCTAAAGCTCAATATCAGTCAGGTTCAATAAAATTTGATGAACCCTTTTTTCTGCCATTAAGGTGGAGAATTGAACCAAAGAATCTATTTTTTCATCATCTTGGCTCTACTTCTCAGCCAACTTATTAGTTTCTAAGTCAGAAATCGCTTTCACATCTCATAGGTGACCTGGGAGCTTTAGTTTGGGGGCATATCCTTCTATCTAATCTATCTAATAGGAAGTCATGGCTTTGAGCCTTTGAGGTAGCAAGGGAATGAGAAATGGACCACCAAAAAAGGTGTTTAGAAGACCCTGACATAACGAACATCGAAGAAAATAAGTTTTGCTCAACACACACACACACACACACACACACACACACACACACTTTCGACTCTTGATGAATGCTTTTTGGCCCGCTACTTTTTCTTCCGAGCAATGTAGCAATCATGAATCTTAATTGTTTTATCGGGCTACATAAAGAATAACCTCTTTGCTTCACGGCTTGTTTAGCATGTTGCCAAGCTAGAGGATCATCCAAAGCACAACCGAACACCTGCATGCAAATTTGTGACCAATGCAAGTAGAAGAGCAGAAGATGAAGTAGATCGCGGTGGTTGCGAGTTGTCATTGTCGCTTTCGTTACCTCATCCTCTGTCGCAGGGAAGTAATGCATCTTCGACGAGTGAGATCAGCGAGGCATTCTCCTCGCCCCAATACTCCAGGTTTAGCTTCAATGACCCTTCTGGCTCTTCTTCTGGGAAACATGGTATTAACTTAGATTTGTCTATCGCACTTTGGGGCACCTAGCTTAGGCCAATGCCAATGCCAATGTAAGGAAAAACTTTGTTTATTTTTCAATGCATATGACTTGGTTTTCTTTTTCTTCTTTTTTTCTCTTTTTTTTTTGAAGTAATTCCTACTCTTCCTCCTCCTTGTACTCCATTTTTGGCCACTTTGAATTGGTGATTGGGGTTTCACCATTTATGTTCAAAGTTTATAATTATACAAAACATAAATTTACTTCAAATAATCCGGATTAATGGCACGTAAGATGAGATTATATGTATGTCTCGGCATTCTTAAAGTTGAAAGCACAGTGTGTTACTGCATTTTATCAGATAATTCATTTGATGGGGTCAAATTCTAGAGCAATGAGTAAATAATTGTGTCTTATCCTTTGGCGTGCGATTCAAATTGTACAGATACATTCAGAATCGGAATTGGAATTTTTCATATGATGGTTCCTTGTTATGAAAACAAACTACTTTTGAAAGTGTTACAGAAAGAAATTTCAAAAACTCCGCATGAATCCAGTTACTCAATTAACCGTACCCTAAGGTATTATATCAACATTTGTTATTATTGGATCAATAGCCGGCCAGTGGCAAAATAGCTTCGTTGGTGAAGAAATTCCCTCGCCCAAAAGTTCAAAAAGTAACTAAAATGTCTAGAATTATTGTTTAAGCAAAATTCACCATCTATATATATATATAAGTAACCGATATATGAATTTGTTTGAGACCTTGTTCGAGAAAAAAAAGAAAAACCCCGTTTGCAAGGGCCACAAGCTATCTGACATCTGTTGCTCCAATTCAGTTGTGACATCCAATTTTTTTGTTTGATGGAATATCTAATCCACCTTTTAATTATTATTTCTTTCTTTGGTCAATTATTATTTCTTTCTTTCTGGAAAGTCTTGCATGTCTTCGTTTTTATTTTTTTTACTTGTTTTTCTTCCCCCTGTGAGTGAGAGAGTGTGAAATCAATATCCAAAAGCATGTTGTGGAGGAAAAATTACAAAAAGAATGTATTATAGTTTCTAGTGGTAATACTTCGAATGTGTTAATTCTGAAAATTACTGTTTAAATACCATTCCTAACAATTGTTAGTCAAATGTGATAACATTTATAAATACATAATTATGTTTATCTCTCTCTTTCTTTTGGCATATTTTGCCTTCCATTTTTATTTTCTTTATCTTTTAATTTTCATTCTGAAACTTTATATACATTGTCATAAAATATACTATTAATATATATTAAAATTTGTGTGATTTAAAGTAGGAAACTCTTTTTTATATCAGTGTTCTAAGTGTTTATTTGTTTTCAATAAATTTTTTTTTTGTTTTTGTATTTAGCAAATTGACAAAAATATAATTAATAAAAAATAATTATAAAATTAATAAAAAATAATAATTTTTTATTAAAAATGAATTCTACTCAAAATAAGTAAAAATTATTTGCTATCGACGTTATCACGAATAAAAGAGAGAGAAAAAGTGTGAGTATGAGAGAGAAAGGGATACATTCAAATTATTGTTAGTTTTAATAATCATTAATTATTATTATTATTATTATTATCTGCCATCAATTATAAGTTAATTTTATTATTATTATAATAAATATTTTTGATAAAATTTATTTTATTTTGTAAAAAATTAATGGACATTTATTTTTTGTGTTTTTATTTTTTATTAGTTTAATTTCACTCTATAATAATTAAAATTAAAAAAATATGTTCCAATAATATAATTAAATAATAAAAATAATATATTTTTCTTATAAATTTTTTTTAAATAAATATTTTTTATAGACAATTTAATTTACAGCAAACAAACAAAGTATAAGAATGTAAAGTTTTGATGATAACTTTTCACCATTTAACTCTTTGTATAGACCACATTTTGTCTTTCTATCTTTAAGGGTATTTTGGTGTGATTTCCATATCTAAATTTAATTTAGCAAAGATTTTGTATTTTTATTTACCTATAGTAGTTTAGGGCATTTTGGTGATTATCTTTGTTTATTTATTTATTTGATACATAGAAAACCAAAATTTCCTCCTTTCCTTTTTAAATCGAATTACATTTTACCTCCAATTTTGCTACTTCTAGAACTCGCTGTCTCCGCCCTGCCGATGGCCCGTTCTTCCGACCGAGCCGCTCGTGCAAGGACTACTCAAAGATTCCTTTTGAGGGCTTCTCATTCTCGCCTCTGCAAGTCGCTTCAAGGTTCCCTTTTCTTTTTTTTTTCTCTCTTTGTTTTTTCTACCGATTTTTCCATTTTTAGAAGTTTATTCATTTTTCATGTTTCCATCTTATTTTGGCTTATAGAGATCTGGTTAAGAATATGTCTAGAAATAGCAATCACACGTTGCCACTTTTTTCATACCTTGTTTGATCAAGTTCTTTCTTGGTTTACGATTAATGCATAAACTAAAATGAGGTTTGTTCAAAAATCTATTATATTGATTTTTCAGTTCCTACTGTTAAAGAGGTTTAACGTACTGAATCCCAGATCAGATTTTCTATTTTTTAGCTTGTAGGCGACCTAGCAGAATTGGATCATAATATTGTAGTAAGGATGTAGGGTGACATTTATCTTAAAAATGGTAGAATGAAATATCACTTTGGCATTTTTTTTTTCCCTCACTTTCAACTATTGTTATGTAAACTCCAATTTTGGGTTAGTTATGCATATTATTTTGAATGCAAACTCAGAAGCCATGTAGATACAGGAATAACAAATATATCTTAAGCAATAGCTTACAACGTAGGAAACTTTAATCTATACAACTTACACCAGTTAAAAACATCAAAATTATGTTAGAATGAGACTCATTCTTCTTCTGGATGGTATTCCAACCCTAATTTGACTAATGTGCTCTCTCTCTCTCTCTCTCCGTTTTTTTCTTATTCTCTCCTCATATATATATATATATATATATATATATGTCCTTTTTCTTTTTGCTTCTATATAGTAATTGCATATTTCATCCTTCTTTTGTTTGGCGGATTTCAATACCCATTTGATTTCTGCTTTTGCTTTGCTTTCTTCTTGTTCAGTTTTCTGTTTTTTTTTTGATCTGGGGTTGTTTGTTTGTTTATTGGAGGAATTTTCTTCTGTTTTTTCTTTTGCCTTTTCCAATTATTATGGACATATCCTTTTTAAAACTATTTAGAATAAAGAGTATAATTAAGATGAACCGTGACACTGGTCACACGGTCTAGTAATTCTTAATTCTAATAATCAAAGTTCCAATTCGGATTTCGGTCGACTAAAAAAGGAAAAATGAACCATACATCTAACAATTTCATTGGCGAGCAGTTGCTTTTTGTTTGTTGATTCATGACTAGTTTGGCTTATGGGATTGCTTTCGGGTGTTGTGTTTTCAGTATCATCCGGACGTGTGCAGGGAAAGCAATTGTGTCCTGCAGTTGAATCTCATCGACGAAGCCTATGACGTGAGTTTTAATTTCCTCTCCTATGTACAATTATGCAAGATTCTGTCAACAGCCTTTTGTGCCTTGAATTATTTTTTTTTTTCAACTTAACGTAAAGGATAATTCAGCCCGTTAAAATTTAATTTTAATCTCTTGGGTCGCAATATTTGTTTTGGAAAAAATAGATGGATGGGGGAAGAGAGGGGAGAGACGAGGTGAGGTGGAGTGAGCTTTTGTTATTATTATTATTTGTAATTTAGAGTTTTTTGTCAAAAAATATATGTCATAAAAATATATAAACAAATACCATATGTATCATGCATTATTTAATACATTTTATACATAATATATCTTTGGACAAAAGAATTTAAATTTTTTCTTCTTTTTTTAAAAGAAAATAAAAGGAAATTAGTAGACATTTAGAATAGTCTATATCACTTGTGAATTCTAGGTACTAAAAATATTATAAATGAATTCAAAGTTATATCTTTTATTCTAAATTATAAAATAATTGTCAAAATAAATATTGAAGTAAGACAGTTATACCCAAACTACTATAGAATTACTATATTAGAAATCAAATTAATCTCCTTTCAAAAGTTTGATGGAATGTTTTGCAATAAATTCCAACAAAACAAAGTGCTCTTAATCATCCTCTATCAAATAGTCATTGTCATAATCATCTTATGGTGATTCAACAAATAATTGTAGAAGTAGAACCACATCAAGTGATGAAATTAGATCTTGTTTTGAAACCTTAGGACATAGGTTACCAATTGTTTGAGTCACATTAACTAAAGTTTGTCAATTGTTTGAGCCTTACTGAATAGAAAGTAAGTCATTAATATTCAATGGAATATTGGATGAAATATCATAAAAAATTATGTCTTCGTATTCTAAGATTATTGTTATCTTTGTGATAACTTCCCTTAAACATACCAAAGGGGCTATCAAATTATATCAATTTAAGAGCAACTGATTTCTTAGATTTGTTATTTTGCCTTAGAAAATAGAATTTGCTTAGTTAGCTTTTGCTCAGTTTTAACAATACCACACAATTAACCAGGAGTTACTAACTGAAAAAGAACAAAAAAAGGTAAAACAAAAAAAAGACAAAAAAAAACTTACATGGTTACAAATGATATTAAGCTTTTTAAATTAAGTTGTCATATACTCTATCCTAATTTTGTACAATTTTAATAGTAATAAATGACAAAGTTTGAAGTTATATTTCTCTAATGGAATAACTTGTGGATCTCTATTTCAAATTTGGCAATAAAAGGTTTTAATGAGTTCTCTAGCTCTTCATTAGAATAACTTCCTATAGACGTGTGTTTCATGTTTGGCAATAAGGTAATTTAACGAGTTCTTATAAATATAGCCCTCTTATGCATTAAACAAAGTTTCACTATCATTAATGAGCAAAAAATTTGGTGAATAAAAGTTCTTCCTTTTATATCATATGCTTTACCTTAATCTTTTGATACTATGAGTAAATAACAAATGTCAACTTTAGTGTACCATTCATTGGCACTCTTCACCGCATAATAAGAGTAACATCAATATTAAGGGAAAAAAAATTGTTTAATGTATTTAATTTCATTTAACTATTCTTAAAATGGAAAAAAAAAACCCTTATTCTCTTACAAATTATAAGAAATGCCAAGGTGATCCTTTAATGTTTTAAATGTAGCACTTAATTAACTCTAATACTATCATTATTAAATAATTATACATTAACTTTTAATTTTATTAATTTAAAAAATGTTACACAATAACTAACAAGTACACACATATAATATAGATATCAAGTCATATTAATAACTCTAACTCTCCATTTAAATAACTTCTTGTGCATCTTTATTTCATGTTTGACAATAAAGGACTTTAATGGATCCTTTAGCCCTTTTTCTAGAATAACTTTTTATACATCTCTATTTCATATTTGGTAATAAAGGACTTCGAGTTCTCGTAGATATAGTGCTCTTATGCATTAAACAAAATTTCACTATCATTATTGAGTAGAAAGTTTGGTGAATAAAAGTTTTTTCCTTTATATCATACACTTTACCTTAATCTTTCGATATCATATTTGGTAATAACAAATGTTATCTTTAGTGTACCATCAATTAGCACCCTTAACCATATAATGGGAATAACATTAATATTAAGTAAAAAAAATTATGTAATGTATTTAATTTTATTGAGCTATGCTTATAATGAAATAAAAATGTCTTCTATTCTCTTATAAACTATGAGAAGTGCCAAGATGATTCTTTATAGCGTTGAAAATAATGCTCAATTAACTTTAGCATCACCATTATTAAATAATTATATGATAATTGTTAATTTTATTAATTTTAAAAAATATCACACAATAACTGAAAAATATACACTTATAACATAGATATCAAGTCATATTAATAATTTTAATAAAATCTCTCAATAAGTGATATAATAAAAATCTATACTTTTACCTATTAATCATAAGATAAATTAACACACTCAAGTATTTATATATCAAATCATATTTATTCCTAATTTAAAACTAAAATCATAACAAACATAATATAACCATATAAATTCTACTTAAACATTAACTTTTAAATTATGAAAAATCTAGATTAACTTTAACATCCCTCATTAATCCTAATTCAATCTTGTAGTTATTCACAACATTTACTTCGCCTTAATAGAATCTTCTAACTTCAATGAATTATTCTTCTTAAACTTTGACTTCCTTATTTAAAAAAAAAAAATCACTTTCACATAAAAAATTTGTCTAAAACCTTAACTCTTCTTCTCACTAGTTCACAATCTATAAATATAATAAAATTTCAAACCATCATAAAAAATATGATTATTAAAAGATTCCTTAACAATTTTTTCTTTAAATAGTTCTTAACAAATTTTTCTTAGCCTTTCAATGAAATTTTAACATATGACCTTAAATAATAAGGTATAAAACTTCATTTTATACAACACTTTATAATACTTAATATTTATAAAATACTATTATATGAATACTCTACCTCTTAATTTTCTATCTCACGTAGAAAAACCTTACTAAGTTACTTATAACTCTTAATTCAATAAATCTCTATCTTTGAATTTTTTTTTAACTCTCAACTCTACAAATCATTATATTTGAACCTTATACATTTTTCTAATTAAGCAACTTTCATATATTTTACTAACATAACCCTTTTACATTAGAAATTTATATTTGAACAGTTTATATCAACTTAGTTACTTTTATATTTAGATATCAATTCAACTTCTGAATTCTTATTTAAGTATAAATTATCCTTCTTTTTTAGTTTTTTTACTATTTTATTGTCATCTCTTATAAATTAGATCATTTAGCTTCTTTTTATTTGTCCTTTGATTTTCTCATTTTAATTCCTTTCCTTTTATTTCATTGATGCTCCAAACTTTTCTCTTTTTATGTCCTTAAATAATAAAGTTTATAATTTCATTTTCTATGATACTTTATAATACGTGGTATCTAAAGAGTACTTTTATATGAATACTCTACCTTTGAATCATTAATCTCAAATGAAAAAATTTTACTAAATTACTTTTAACTCTTAACTCAAGAAATCACTAACTTTAAACTTTGTTTAGTTCTCAACTCCATAAGTTCTTATTTCTAAATCATATAGATTTTTTTACTCAACTACTTTGAATGTGTTTCACTAACTTAATCTTTTTTATATAAAATATGATTTAATTATTTAAATTTTATTTGAACATTAATATCTAATAAGTGATAAATTTAGATTAATTTTAACATTTATCCTTAATTTTGATTCAATTTTATAGTTATTTACAATATTTATTTTAACTCGACAGAATTTTCAAATTTTAATAAATTATTTTTTTAAACTTATATTTTAATTTCATCGTTTAAAAAAATCAATTTTATGTAAAAATTACAAAAAAATGCTTTTTTATTTATAGACTCTTTAAAATATATATATTTATTTCTCATTATTTTCACAAATATTTTAGAGTATAAATATTTATGTAAAAATTAAATATTCACACCCTATTTTTAATCTATAAGTACTTATAAATTTTATGAGTATAATTTTTTATTTGAAAAATTAAAAAATAATAGAAATTCTATGTTTCATTTTGGACATTCTCTACCATATGCTCTTTTAATTTAACTAAACATTGCAAAATGCCATTTTTATTTAAATTTTTTAGAGGACAAGTATAAATAATGACCATATTTAAAATTATTTTTCAAAAATAATAACAAAAAACACTTATTAATGATTATATTGCATTAAATTAAATTTGTTTACTACCAAAACTTGCACAATGCAAAAATGATTGAACCCAAGTGTGTGTGTGTGTGTAAATATGAATAGATTCTTTATCTTTTACTTTCAATTTTGAAAAAATATAAATATTGATAAATACTTATTAACAAAAAGATAATATTAATTAAAGTTACTTGTTTGAAAAATTAAAGATTAGGAAATTCAAAAGGCTCAAACATTTGGCATGTTTTAATGTTTTGAATTTGGATTTTAACTGGATTTGATAAAAATCCTTTCGATGAGTTGAAATTAGTCAGATCTTGTGATGAACAGTAGTAATCTCATAACACATACTATGTATACTTTCATTCAAATGTGATTAATCGACAACGGTTCATTCTTTTATTATTTGTAATGACTAATGTTGCAGACAGTTGAAGAGATTTATAAAATCGCATTGGTATCACTCAGCCCAAGTGTCCCTACATAGATATTTGTATCTGAACAATTTGTGCTGTGGACTTGCATGTAATTGGGTGTTGCACCATCTGTTCTCGGTTAAAACTAGTTCTTAACTATTTACTCTTTCTGGTTACAGATAGGATTGATGGTCAACCCATCCAAACCCAGAGACATTTCATACAAGCAGTTTGTTAGGGAAAAGGTTTGCCTCCCAAAATTTTGTTCCTTTAGAGCAAAAGGGTTTCTAGCTGCATTGGTTACTAACAAACAGTACACTGTTGATGTCAAAACATGCGATAAAATTATCCTTAAATCACTAAAGATAAGAAAAAGGATTGTAATTGTTGGATTCAACAGCAGCAGAAATGTACTTTGCAATTTCACAGAGGATGAACATTCTCTCCGGGATGCTTCAAATTTTTGCTTTTGAGATTACTCTAATGTGCAATTGTTGTTTGATACATGGACACCATAAATTTGGTACATTGGGCTCAAGCTGCAAAATTGAAGACGCATAGGGATGGCTGGAAGCTTCCCAAGTTTAGCCCTTGGTACAAACACAAAATGCAACATGTATAGATAATAACTACAATGAATGCACATCTATATCTTTTACCCTTAAATGGTTTACATAACCAGTACCAAAGTAAGACACACAGACCCAAACTTCTACAAACTACAAAATGTGGGTTAAAGAGAAAAACCTGACAGCCTAACCTACCAAACACCTGTCCAAATTATGTTATAAATCAAATAAATCTTCCTTGCTTCAAAAGTCTGGGGCAATGTCTCTGACAAAACGAATCACCCACTTGTCGTCCATGAAATAGTCATTGTTCCTGTGGTGATTTACCAAATAATTGCGGGAACAGAGCCGCATCAAGTGGTGAAACTGGGTCTTGTGCTAGAGCTTCAGAACATTGCAAATATGAATTTCTACTAAAGTCACTCCGCTCATCTGCAGGTTCCAAATTGTTTGAGCTCTGAAGATCAGAAAGCAGATCGTGAATGTTTAATGGAGCACCGATTGCAAAATCATCAAGATCTTGATAGGTTTCCAGTGCTGCATCTTCTAAAGCCCAAGCAGTGGCAGTGCTATCCGTCCATGTAGCCCCCCACATTGACAGGTTTTCTTGAACCCTTGGGGCCTCTTTATCAATCATCAAGTAGCTGGGCTCAAAGTACATGGAGGTCTCAACGAGCTCGGAATCAGATAGTTGAAATTGGGCACCATCAATTGTTTGTTCTGTTTCTGTCTCCGTGTTATTCAACTTTGTCTTTTTGTGTGGATTTTCAATACCCTCATCAGATTTTGCCTCAGAATGGTCGTGGCCGTCCCTTTCCATTGCAGGCCTTTTCTTCAATTGGGCACCCTTTTCCTGGTTTCCTTGAAGAACAGAACCACGAGAATTATGATTCTTCCTCAACCGACAGAGCACAATGTTGTTGTTCTTGTTGTGGGGGTCCTCCAGACACAAGCCATACTCATGAATAATCCAGCAGCCGTTTTGGTCAGAACATTGATTTGTGTAAGTGAACCTCTTTTTGGAACTCACAATGCAGCGGCCATCCTCAGCATTGACTTCAATACTCTCAGCAGAATTCTTGCCCAGCCAAGCACCCCCACCAGGCCCAACAGTGCGATCAATTCTGGACCCTTTGGCGGATTTCTTCTTCAGAGCAGTAAAGAAGAAAAGATCCTCAATTTCATTCAATTTCGGGCCCCCAAATCTGTCCCATACTTCCCAGGGCTCTTCTTTCCCATACAAATCGAAATCCCTCACAAAGAAACCCTGTTCCGGCATCAAATTCCCAGTCATCTTCTTGTACAGATAGTCACACACTAACTCTCGTTCCGTTGGGTAAAACCTCAAACCTGGAACCCCCATTATTCTTGGTCCTGTTTCTCGCAAGATACTGAATGTTGCTCTCAAGAAAGTCACGCCGCTGCGCTGTGGGTTGCCGTTTTTCCGAGAAAGAAAACGGAAGAGGAGAAAAGAATTGGGAGCAACAAACGCAAGTGGGTTTAAAGAACGTGAAAGAAGAACAATGAAGAGAAGAAGAACACGGGAGAGACTGTTCTGTAATCCAAAGTTTCTCACTGGGCTGTCTGCAGGCCGTTGCTGTGGATTGGGAAGGAAACCGAAAAACAAAGGGAAAGCATTTATAGTTAAAATCGAATCAAGAATGTAAGGAATCCGCGTGCCTTGAAGACTGGTCTAGTCGGTCCCACCGAGCGCCCATTTTCCCTCCTTTTGTAAACGGATCAACCGATTAACCAAACCAAAGGTCTGCTGAGGGAGTACGCTGCAACGGCGACGTTTCCCTGTCACTGCACATTTGAATGGCATCTTCGATAGCCACAAAAGTGACATTGTCATCGCAAATTCGTAATGTAAGATATTATCATATAATCATTTTTTTTATTAAAAACGAAATAATTTGATTGTGTAAATAAAAATGAGGTCTCATGTTTTTAATTTAGATTAGAAACAATGAAAGTAAAGTTGAAAACTAATAAACCTCTAAATGCAGGCATACGGTGGAAATGATGAGTTTTTCTTGTTTTTTTTTTTTTTAAATAAGAAATAATAATCTTATTTTTACCAAAAATTATAACACTAAACCCTCAAAAGAAAATTTTGATCTAAGTCAATATTGGACATCAAGTTTGATCAATTCCAATCATATATAAATTTTATAATAAATGAATTTAATTTAGTATGTAATTTATCAATTTATTGATTTTTTTAACAAATTATATAATTTTAATAATACCATATTTCTCTCCTCGTCGTCGTTATCTTCTGCATCAATTCATATAATTCTCACGAGTTCTATCTATTTTTTTTTAAGAGTGTTATCAACAAAACGTTAGTTTTATTATTCGTTAAATTTCTAAGAACGCTATTGGGGAGATTTTTAAATAAATTTTCGAATACTTGAGATAATACATTTTTTTATTGATGCCTAAAGTCTATACGGTCAAGACTAAATATTCTTATTGCTCATATTTATATTCAAATTTATTTAAATATCTATATATTTTAAGAAAATTAAAATTTTAATGGCGTTAAAATATCGATTATTTAATAAAAACCAAGCTGCCTATTATTAATTAATTTCGCATGAGTTTCTGAATTAATAAATGTTGCATCATAGTTACTTTTGAAAACGAGTTTGATAACAATTTGTATTTCTGTGGTACAAAATGATCAATTATACCCCCCCAAAAAAAAAAAAAAAGAGAAAAATGACATAGAAAGGCCAACAATCTTATTACCGTCGGGTGGCAAGTTGCGGAGTCCCAATCTTCTGGCTTTCAAGATCCAACGGTTGCAAATGCAATCGTCAAATGCTGTTGTGTGGACGTCCACCAGCGGTTTCTATTCTTTTTTTTTTTTTTTTTTTAAAAAAAAAACTATATTTTCCTTCATTCTTACTCTAACTTCAAAAAAATTGAATAATTAAAAATACCAATCACAATTATTAATAATTAATAATTAATAACTAAATTCCCCCACACCGAAGGGGCAAAGAACAAAGAAGATCGGATCTACCTATCTTCCTTGCAATCTTCTCTTCTTCCGAAAAAACAAGAAAAAAAAAAAAACTCCAAAACGCTGCGTTTGGAGATTCTGGCCTTTTAAAGTTAAGTCTATGACCCACTTGACTTCTCCCTCACTAAGCCACGAACTCTCTCTCTCTCTCTCTCTCTCTCTCTCTCTCTCTCTATCTCTTTGAGAACTTTTTGGTTGGGGTGGGGGGGTTATGGAGGAGGAGAAGAAGAGAATAATGGCGTGTTTAGTGGTGGCCGTGGTGGTCCTTTCCGGAGTTGTGGGGCAGGTGAGATCGGATGCATCAGATCATCGCTTCAAAGGAGGCGAGGATGTTCCTCTCTATGCTAATAAGGTCGGACCTTTCCACAACCCCAGGTATCAGAATTATCCCTAATTTCTCAAACATTTTCAATTCTGGGTCTTGAAATTTTTGTCTTTTCTTTTCTTTTCTTTTTTTGTTTTTTAGTTTGTTTGTGTCGATTTTTTGGGTTTTATGTTTCTGGGTTTTTCTATTTTTTTTTTGTTCTTTTTGATTTTTTTGGCATGACATTCGATGGTTTTCGTGGATGGTGCTCGCGAAATGAGTGTGTTTAGAGCTGGATCTGAGCTCTTTGGGAAGTGGATCTGATGTTCCTTGTGGGTTACACTTGAAAGGTTGAGATTGCGCAAAATTGCTGTCAGTTCAATTAATTATTCGTATTTTTTTTAATAAAGGGATATTATCAATTTGGGAACAAGAAAGGAGTTTTTTTTTTTTTTACTGTGAATAACGAAACCAAAAAGATAATGTCTCGGTAATGATGCCTTTTTCCTCACAGTTTCTTTGTCACCGGAATAAAATTAGGTAATCGGGTGGGGTTTTAATGGTGTGATTCCGTAACTTGTATCTCAGATCCTCATTCCTCTTTCAGATTGTACTTCCTCATTGTGTGTGATGTCTTCTGTATTATTATACTCAGGATTGGAATAAGCAATCAGTTGTAATTGATTGCATTATTAGAGAATAATGGAACGTTTTTATCTTAGTGTTTTGTATATTTTGAGGTGTTTCAATTCCATTTCGAGATTTTAGGTGATTCAACATTGATGCTGGATGATCTTTGTTTCTCCCCATTTAAATTAAGATAGGCTGATGTTTTTACTGCCTTATTTTTCTTTTCTTTATGACAGTGAAACTTACCGCTATTTTGACCTCCCTTTCTGCTCATCAGGTTTGGGTCAATTCATACCCTTATTAATCTGAAATGCTTAGGCCTTAATGAGAACTTTTACAGTGCATGCTTATTGCAGGTCCTAGAAAGGAAAAGAAGGAAGCTCTTGGTGAAGTGCTAAATGGAGATCGATTAGTCACTGCCCCCTACAAACTGGACTTTCTGAATGAAAAAGAATCTGAAATTGCTTGCAAAAAGAAGTTGACAAAGGAAGAGGTTGCTGAGTTCCGCAATGCAGTCTCAAAGGACTACTACTTCCAAATGTATTATGACGACTTACCCATTTGGGGTTTTTTGGGAAAAGTTGATAAAGAAGGCAAGACTGACCCCAGCGAGTACAAATACTACCTGTTCAAGCATCTTCACTTCAACATCTTTTACAATAAGGATCGTGTCATTGAAATCACTGTGCAATCTGATCCTAATGCTGTTGTGGACCTGACTGAAGATAAAGAAGTCAATGTTGAGTTCACTTATACAGTGAAATGGAAGGAAACAGACATTCCCTTTGAGAAGAGGATGGAGAAGTATTCGCAGTCTTCTTCCCTGCCACATCACTTGGAGATCCATTGGTTCTCAATAATTAACTCATGTGTGACAGTTCTTCTCTTAACTGGTTTCCTTGCCACTATTCTTATGCGAGTCCTTAAGAATGATTTTGTCAAGTAAGAACATTTCAATAATTTATCCTTGAAATATTATTCCTTACTGCATGTAATGCACGCCAATGACTCATTCTTTTGATATTATTCCTTCTCTCATGGCTATTCTCTCTCTCTCTCTCTCTCTCTCTCTCTCTCTCTCTCTCTCTCTATTTATTTTTCATTATCTTATGGATCCTTTTATAATAGGTATGCTCATGATGAGGAGTCAGCTGATGACCAAGAGGAGACTGGGTGGAAGTACATCCATGGTGATGTATTTAGATATCCAAAGTTCAAATCATTGCTTGCAGCAGCACTTGGCTCTGGTACCCAGCTGTTTACCCTGTAAGTTTGCATTGAAAAACTGTTTTTGGAGATTTTCTCAATTTTGTGAGCTGGTTATCCCTCAACTGTTGAGTGCTAACTTTTATTTCTGTTCTTGCTTTCCAGCACAATTTTTATTTTCCTCCTTGCCCTCGTTGGTGTATTTTATCCTTATAATCGGGGAGCTCTTTTCACTGCACTGGTTGTCATATATGCTCTTACTTCTGGGATTGCTGGCTACACTGCAGCAACTTTTTATTGCCAACTTGAAGGATCTAACTGGGTAAACTACCCTGGATTTTATTTAATGCCTCTCATAGGTTTTGTTCTGTGAAATAGTTGTGATCAGTGCAAATCACGAGCATACTCTAGGAAGTGTCTGACTCTGAATTTAATGCTTTAAAAATTTTGTAACGATGAAGAAGGCAGTAAAATTGAGTATATCTGCGGAGTCATATAAAAAGTAAGCTTTCAGGATACTGTAAATGAAACACAGCAATAGTGTATGTGTGTTGTGGTTCCTTTGCAGACTTATTACGTCCCCAAATTCTCCCTCTTTCCCTCCCTTGTGCACGTACACAAGGGCATCTTATTCTCAGCACTGTATGTGTGCACATCTGCATGCATTGGTTTGTACAAGAAAAATCTTCTAGCAAGTTATATCTTCTATTGCATAAAAAGCATCAGGTCAGTGGTTCAGAATGTCATTTCCATATTTTAAATTTGTTGTGCTGAAGCTAAGGACTGACCTTGGAAATTAGTAGATTTGCCCTTGTTGGATCTGGCATCAATAATAGATGGACCAGCAGCCTCTAGTATTGTTGTAATCTATTTGATGTTGTCAGAAGCAATAACAAATCATTTTTGTAGATATGACTGTCATACTTCTGTTTTTCAATGGCATTGGTGCAATCTATGCTTTGGTCCTATGTAAATATGAAAATATATTTATGCCCTGGAGACATATTTGAATTAGTAGTCTCTGATTTCTTGCTTGACAGGTCAGAAATTTGTTATTAACTGGAAGCTTGTTTTGTGGGCCTCTCTTTCTCACTTTCTGCTTCCTTAATACTGTTGCAATTGCCTATAGCGCTACTGCAGCATTGCCATTCGGAACCATTGTGGTCATTTTTCTTATTTGGACTTTGGTGACGGCACCACTGCTAGTATTGGGTGGGATTGCAGGGAAGAACAGCAAGGCCGAGTTTCAGGCTCCTTGTCGCACCACCAAATATCCAAGAGAGATTCCTCAACTGCCCTGGTATCGGAGAACACTCCCTCAGATGGCAATGGCAGGGTTCTTGCCTTTCAGTGCAATCTACATAGAACTTTATTACATATTTGCAAGTGTGTGGGGTCACAGGATTTACACCATTTACAGCATTCTGTTTATAGTCTTCATCATTCTCTTGATTGTCACTGCTTTTATAACAGTAGCCCTAACATATTTCCAACTAGCGGCTGAAGACCATGAATGGTGGTGGAGGTATGTTTGACTCTTATCCTATTTATTTGTGGGATACATTTTGTCCTTGTGATTTCACTTAGTTGTTGCAACTCAACCTAAGACAACTAAGCCCTAAGCCGAAGCTAATCAGAGTAGGATATATGAATTTCTTTCATCATTCCTTTCTATTGGAATGGGATGGTTGGTATAGAATTTTTAGTTTTTAGTTGTATGGTTATTAGTTATGAGATTTATTGGGGTCACTTTATCAATCTCTGTCATGTTGACCTCAATTTCATTTCCCCTTGGTTGAGATTTCATCTAAATCATCATGAAACAGCAGCTAGTATCTGATTTTCACATCACCAATATGATCTCTCTGAGATGCTTTTCCAATGCAGATTATAATTATTGACAAGTTTTTATTCAATTTCTTTGGTGTCAATTTCATACTAATTCTGATGCATAATAGGGATAAAATAGGTTGTTATCAGCATATAAGAACTGATACTCAAGTGAGCATGGGAAATATCTGATTTTTTGGTAGATTCTTAGTCAACATCTTTTTCTTGAAGTTTTTCTATCCAAGCTTGTAGTAATTTTGGATAAATAAGTTTTTTTTTTTTTTTTGTGCATTTTGTACTCTGTCTGTTTGTGTCTCAAATAAACATGTGTTACTTGGTTGGGGAAGATCTTGGGATTAATGCAAACTAGAAGGTCATGGAATTAGGAGAAAACAATTAATGATTGCAAGTTTTGCATGAGTAGTTAATTTGTCAAGTTTGGTTTTCTTGGACTTTCAGCTGAGTGATGCCTAAGAATATAGTTTGAAAATTAAAGTAGAAAAGGCATTTCAAAAATATAATACATAAAGTAGAAAGGTCCTCAGGCTCAATGCTTGCTGTGAGAATATTGACCATAGCTCAGATGAACAGGCCCTCCAAACTTGGTGAGCTAGGAAAATACTTGAATTTGCTTCATTATGCCTTTTTTTCTTTCTGGGAATTTCTTTTAGAAACTAGTGTTGATTGATCCATTACATGTATGATCAATTAACATACTTGTGTTTTGCTTCTTACAGGTCTTTCCTCTGTGGAGGATCAACTGGCTTGTTTATTTATGGTTATTGTTTATATTACTACTATGCAAGATCAGATATGTCAGGTTTCATGCAGACCTCATTTTTCTTTGGATACATGGCTTGCATATGCTATGGTTTCTTCCTCATGCTTGGGACCATTGGTTTCCGTGCTTCCCTGTTCTTTGTCCGTCACATTTACCGCTCTATCAAGTGCGAGTAGCAAGCCACTTTGTACTCCCTGGTTTATATTTTGTATGTTCTTCCCCTAAACTGTAATTGGCTTCACTTTTATAGCTTACTATGAAATTTGATAGTTTTAATGAGGTTATAGTATTACAGGAGCAGCTGCGGATATTGTTTTGTTTTTTTCTTCACTGCTAGGAGGAATGACCGCTCATTACAACCTTCGTCTGTGTAATAATATCTTCTACATGAGAGTGGCATGAAGGACCTTGGGATGCCTCGAAACGAAGCTTGTAGTGCTCAAATGTGAGCGCAATAGCATAATTCATCTACGGATACTGCTTTTATGCTGTAGAACTTATATTACTTACCATTAGCAGAACTATGAAACAATTTCTTTCCACACAATTATATTTCTAATGTTGACATTCTATGTACAATTCTCTCTCTCCCCCCTCCAAAAAAAATGAATTGTTCAGTTTATTTTTCATAATTTGTTGCTGTTTGTTTAGTTTTCGTGTTTAGAAACTTAAAACAATTGGTCCACCAAAGTTAAATTCCGAGAATATAGAGGCTTGATTTTAATTTGTGAACTACAGCTGAGGCTCCGAGCTGTGAGGAGTTAAATCTGTTGAGAAATTTCATTCAGCTGTGATGAGCGAAGGCCACGGATTGATCAAAGGTTGCAAAATGTTCTAATCTTTGTGTTATTGTGTACTTTGCCGTTATTCTAAAATTAGTCGAGCAGGGTTTTTCCTTCTTAGCTTCATTTTGTACCTTTTCTGTTTTATCTCTCATAGTGTTCTACTGAGATTTAGAACCAACAATTTTCTGGGAAATTTCATTAATGACAGTGAAGATTGCAGATTTTGAACTGCCCGGGCTCATCAGTGGTTTTGAAACTCAGTGAGGTGATATTGGTGGTTTATTTATGCTCCATTTTCTTGTCCCTAGATTGCAATCCTTTGGCCTATCTGACTATTGGTAGATGAAACGCGTGTTGCCATTGGCAGACGTAAAACCTCCATCAATGATAAGATTGTGCCCCGTAATAAACCCGGATTCTTCACCCGCAAGAAACAGTGCAGCATGTGCTATGTCCTCGACACTCCCGCCTCTCCCTCGCAGTAGGCTTCCTCGTCTTCCCACAATCTGGCTCACTTCTTCAGGCTTCACGTCCACTTTTCCCAAGATCTTTCTATAGGCGCTGACGAGCATCTCTGAAGGGACACCGTGCGGAGAGATGCAATTGACGCGAATACCATGCCCCCCCAATTCACATGCAGCACTACTCATCAATCCGAGAATGGCCCCTTTGGACAATGTGTAAGAATGTGATCCCAGGCCTCCCATAATTGCCGCAGAGCTCGACGTGCATATGATGCAACCTCTGGTTCGCCCCTCAATCATGGCCTTTGCAGCATGCTTGACTCCATGTAAAACGCCATTCACGTTAATGGAGAATAGGTGCTTCGCTTGGTCCATTTCAAGATTGATGATGCTCCCGTCAGTACCGGCAATCCCAGCGTTGTTGAACATGATGTCTAATTTGCCTTTCCATGCTAGGGCCAGATTAATGGCGGATTCTACTTCAGCTTCGTTGGCAACATCACAGTGAATGTAGCGGCCTCCTATTGAATCAGCTAGGCTGGCCCCCAGGTCATCTAGAATGTCCGCAATGACAACATAGGCACCATTCTGTGCGAACAGTTTTGCTGTGGCAGCTCCAATCCCTCTTGCGCCTCCAGTTATTACCACAACTTTTCCCACCAACCTGGAAAATTCGACAAACAATAATCTTTTGTTTGCTCAAATTTTCAGAAAAAAGAAAGGGACAAACAATAATCTTTGCTTCCGTTCACAGAAACGTATATACAATTTGTAATTTTTATTGTAACCAACTGGGTGAGGCCATTCAAAAAGTCCTTGGACTACCAGCCAGACAATTTTAATTTATTTGATTTTCTAGTTTCATCATTCATAATCTGGTCGGAGATAGTGAGTTTATTTCATCAACTGGGGCGCCCAAAAGAAGAAGAAAACTTAAAAACATCTTCCATCTTCTTCATATTCAGGGAACAAGAATGACTTCCAGGCTCTAATCCATCACCATAAGGCAATTGGGATGAGCATTGTAAGTGTCATTACTAACCTCTTTGCAGATAACCTCTGGAATTCTTGATCCATACAAGCATTGGGGTCCATTTCATTCGTCAAATTTTCATTGGGAAGGAGATCACGCTATATAGGTGCAGTTCAAATGCCAGGGAGATTAAATAATGTTCAGAGATTCAGTTTATCTTTATTAGAGAAAACAGAAAACCAAATGGTGCCTTCTGAGAGGTGCTTTTAGTTTACTACTGCACACTTTTTGGTTCCTTACAACAGCTTGCTAACTATAAACTTGCAAACCATCTTATCAAAAATTGGTGTTCTTAGAGAGAGGCTTTCAGTTTACTATCACACACTTTTACATTCCTTGCAACTAATTTCCAACTAGATACCATCGAGGCAACTTATCTATGAACAAGTATTTTTTGTTTGACGTGATAATCAATGGCACGGCCTCACCGTCTCGATAACAAAGATCAATGATTCCCGTGATCTTCCCGCATTTTCGTACTCATTAGTTTTGGTAGGTAATGGCATTGCTTTTCAATGAGATTGGTCGCCAAAACCATTTGTCTGGTTAATTGCATTCCAGCTCCAAACTTTCTCCTTTCAAACATTAACTATGTTAGGGTTTGGAATTTAATTGATATGTTTTCATAAGTTGTAGTATTCTAAATTGTCAAAAAGATAAATAAATAAATAAACAAGCAAAATAAAAGCTGTAAGGTTCAATTAGAAGAAATTTAAAATCAGAGGCCTTCCTAGCGGGGGTGGATTGTTACATTTTCCTATCTACAGGGGCTTAAATATTTGAGTTATGTCCCTATCTTTTAGTTACTGTTGAAATTAGATCTTTTTTTTTTTTCATTTATAGTATAATAACATAAAAAAATATTAGCATTATGCATATATTTTTAATATTTTTTACAACGATCATCTTTTGTGATATAAATATTAGTTATGTAATATAAAATTTTAATTTAAGTTCCCGTGGTTGCTCTTGAAACCCCACTTGCGTTCTTCATTTACAAGTGTTTTTTTCCTTGGGTTTTCTTTCTCGGAAAAAAAAAAAAACAAGAGAGCAAAACCTACTTAAACCACCCAGAGAGCGACTTTATTGAATTAATTTTTGAGAGCAACATTCGTTATGCTGCAAGAAACCAGACCAAGAATAACAGGGGTTTCACTTCCAGGCTTGAAGTCATTTCCAACAGAACAAGAGTTAGTGCGCGGCTCTGTACAAGAAGATGACTAGGAATTTGATGTCAAAACAGGTTTCTTTGTGAGGGATTGCGATTTTTAATGGAAGACAAGAGCCCTGGGAAGTATGGGACAGAAATCAATGCTGGGGATGGCCGCTGCATTGTGGGTTCCGAAAAGAGGTTCACAAGTTCTGATATAAATAAATAACTCAAGTAAAATAAATTGTGTAGAATGTATATTATAAATTATATTTTTATTCTAAAATAATTCGGGTATTTTTTAAAAAAGAAAAAATTTATAAAAAAAGAAATATAATTTAGATGGAAAAAATAAGTGCAAATTAAAATGAAAAATATAATTTTATATATTTTTCTTCAAAAGATAAATAAACATATTAGATAAAAGTAATCAAAATTAATGATTTTCAAAGAGAACAACAGTCAAATATAGGACGGTGCACAATATGACCGAATCGGACGAACCCCTATTTCTTAATAGGTTCAGTTCCTCACAGATGTTTTACCAAAATCAGACCGGGTCATGAATTAGTTGCAAGATTTTCTGATTGAATAAATCAGTCTAATTCGATTTTTAAAACTTTGCTCTATATTTGGTAAAAAAAAAAAGAAAAATACATATGAAAGTCATTTTATTTCTTTTGTGTTTGTAATAGTAGCTCTAGATCATTTACTTTTTTTTTTTATAATATCCTTTTAGTCCTTTTTGGGTCTTTGCCACAGAAAAAATAAATAAATAAAAAGTTTTTTAGTACATAAAATTCTTAAAGATCACACTAAAGTAAGATAAAATAGCTGCTCTATTAAAGTTCATTCTTTTGTAGAGATAAATATAAAAAGAAATTAAAATATTTAGTGTAATTCACCCTATTCATGTATATTTTTTAGTTTAGTTAGAGAGAAGAGAGTGATCTTTTTATGAGTGAAGTCTAGAGTTAAAGTCCTAAATTTCACTGGCAAAGGTTAAGTAAGTTTAATAGCCAGTAGGATATATTTAGTAGTTTAATCATATATGCTTTTAACTGACAATAGTGGAAAAAAAAAAAGACAAAAATAAAACACTAAATGAAAGTGAATACCTGACTTTTATTATGTAACTTGCATATTAGTCACTTTTTTTAAGACATGATGTAATTGAAAATTTCAGTAATTAGAAATTAGAGCTTGAAAATTTATTGATATAAGTTTACAGTGAGGATGAGTTTATGCTGAAAACCAAGTTAACCATTTTAATAAAAATATTATTATATGATAATATCTTTCTTACATTACGAATTTGCCATGACAACGTAACTTTTGTGGCTGTCGCCTAACAGCGTCAGAGAATAAAAAGAGCTAAGGGGCTCAAAACAAGTATGTTTTCTGGTTATTTTCAAATCATTATGAAGGTGCTCTAACAATGCTATTGCTATTGAATATGCCATTCAAATGTGCAATGACAGGGAAACGTCGCCGTTGCAGCGTACTCCCTCAGCAGACCTTTGGTTTGGTTAATCGGATGATCCGTTTACAAAAGGAGGGAAAATGGACGCTCGGTGGGACCGACTAGACCAGTCTTCAAGGCACGCGGATTTCTTACATTCTTGATTTGATTTTAACTATAAATGCTTTCCCTTTGTTTTTTGGTTTCCTTCCCA
>JAHOYR010000009.1:6317853-6337264 GCA_023213295.1 Bruguiera hainesii
CATTCATTGTAGTTATTATCTATACATGTTGCATTTTGTGTTTGTACTAAGGGCTAAACTTGGGAAGCTTCCAGCCATCTCTATGCGTCTTCAATTTTGCAGCTTGAGAAAAATGCAAAAATCCGAAGCATTTAGTGGAGAATGTTCACCCTCTTTGAAATTGCAAGCCACATTTCTGCAACTATTGGAATCCAGTAGTTATTATTCTTTTTCTTCTGTTCAGTGATGTGAGGATAACTTTACCTCAACAGTGTACTATGTTAGTAACCAATTCAGACAGAAACCCTTTTGCTCTAAGTGAACAAAATTTTGGGGGGCAAACCTTTTCCCAAACAAACTGGTCATATGAAATGTTTCCGACTTTAGGTGGGTTGGCCATCAATCCTATCTGTAACTAGAAAGAGTACATAGTTAAGAACTAGTTATGGCAGAGAACACACACATTATCCGGATATAACTTACAATTGTCTGTGTCAAGATCTTTAAACTGAGTGATATCGATGCAACTTTATAGATCTCGCAAACTGTTTGTAATATTAGTCATTATAAATAGTAAAAGAATATACTGTTGTGGATTAATTACTGTCTGAATGCATTACATGGTATGTGTCATGAGACTATTACCATTTATTAGAAGATCTGACCAATTTTCACTCGTAGAAAGAATTTTCATCAAACCCAATTAAAATCTAAATTCAGAACATAAAAACATAAAAAATGTTTGGGCCTTTTGAATTTACCAACTTTTATTTTTCTTTTCATACAAGTAATTTTAATAAATATTAATTTTTTGTTAATAAGTATTTATCAATCTTTTTATTTTCTCAAAATTAAAAATTAAAAATTAAAAATCTATTCATATTTGCATAAAGTACACATTTATTGTTTTGAGATGAGAAGAGTTCCACATATAAGCAAAAACTTTAAATTAGCCCAAAATGATCAAAAAATTATATCATGTGACAATTCTTTCTAATAGGATATATATAATTACATATATACACATCCTATTATAAAGAATAATTTAATTTAATGCAATATAATTATTAAGAAATAATTTTTTGTTATTTTTAAAAAATAATTTCAAATATAGTCATTATTTATACTTGTCTTATAAAAAAATTAAATAAAAGTGTTATCTTATAATGTTTAGTTAAATTAATAAAATATGTTGAGAGAATGTCTAAAATAGAAACTTTATAATTTCTCTTGCTTTTTAATTTTTCAGATAAGAAGTTATACTTATAAAATTTATAAGCAATTACAATCTAAAGATAGGGTGTGAATATTTATTTTTTACATAAATATTTATATCTTAAAATGTTTGTAGAAACCACGAGAAAGGTTATTCATTTTCAAAGGTGACCAGAAATAAGAGAGTAAAAATAGATCCGAAGACCTTTGGTTATTTTACTTTTTTAGTGATTGTGTTGTTATTAAAAATTTAATTAAAATAAAATTCATCTATATTATTAAATATATATTTTTGAGCATTACAAATTTTATTAAAAAAATAAATTATTAGTTATGATATTTTTTTAGTTATATTTCAAAATATTAACAATGAATTATTCTAAAATACAAAATAAAATATCTTAAATATATATTTTTTTACACAAAAATAATACAAGTAAAATGGTTGATATTTAATAACTATAAATGTGCAACAAAAATCTCATAAACATGATACAAATAATGGATTTAAACATTTACTAAAAATTTATATTTAATAATAATTATCATCATTATAAGTTTGCACATAAAATCAACACATAGATATATGCAATTTTTAAGGCAAGACAGTTACAATTACAAAATATAAGATATGAAAGCTTTGATTAAATAAATGCATAGAGATTTACATTTATAATAATGTGTTAATAAAAACCATGCTTCTAATTGCACATCATTTAATAATTATTTATGCGAAATTATGAATGCATCTCTCTCTCTCTCTCTCTCTCTCTCTCTCTCTGTCGGCGTATCTTTGGTTGTAACGGTCGGCGGTTAATAATAAATGAAGCTCGGGCTCGTGAATGAATCGAGTAGTGCCACTGCCGCTGTTCAGATTCGGCAACCGCCGGAGACGATCGCCGACGCCGGCCCCCGCCGCTGCCCCACGCTTCCGCTTTCTACCATCCTTCATAATTAATAGCTCCTCCAGCGCAATGTCGTCGGAACCGGATTCCGCTGCCGTCCCCCGCTCGGTTATCGTCTTCGCTGCCGTATCTATATCGTGTTTGCTCCTGTACGGCGCCGCTGATTCTCTTCGCTTCCTCCCATTTCCCTCTGCTTCCTCCGTGTCTTTTCCGAAAATCTTCCCTTCTTCTGTTCTACTTGGAAACGATGATTCCAATGTTGTGAGTATATCAGAAATTTTCAATTTTATTTTTGTTATTTGCTCATTGTTTTCCCTTGATGCTCTTTATTCTATCGCCTATATCAGCATTCAAACACACATTCAATGTGTCGTCCACATCAGCATTGGAAATTCTCAAATTGCAAATGGATTGGTTAAGTTTTAGCAAATTCCTCAATTTAATTGTTGTTTGCTGCAACGTAATTTTTGTAGCTTAGTGAGGAACAAAAGCTTGAGAAAATATTGAGAGAGGCTTCCATGAAAGATGGGACTGTGATTTTAACTACTTTAAACGAAGCGTGGGCGGCTCCAAATATGGTGTTTGATCTGTTCCTGGAGAGCTTTAGGATTGGGGAGCGCACTCGCAATCTTTTGAATCACTTGGTCATTGTTGCAATGGATTACACAGCGTACATGCGTTGCCTACAGCTCCATACACAATGCTTTGCTCTTGTTACCGACGAGATTGATTTTCACGAGGAGGCTTACTTTATGACCCCTTCCTACTTGAAGATGATGTGGAGAAGGATTGATTTCCTCCGCTCTGTTCTTGAGTTGGGCTACAACTTTGTTTTCACGGTAAAGTAATCATATCCTTGCTGTCCGCCACACAAAATGTTAATGCTATGTGACCTTGTTTATTAAACTTAATTTTTATTTATTTATTATTATTAATTTTTTGATATGGTCTTAGAGACAAGTTGGCAATAGACCATTCAAGATTACTCTCAGAAATTTGATGAATTTGGAACCTGAATGATACCATTGTGCAGCTCTTTGACCTGTCACTTCTGTGTAGTGTAGTAGTGTGCTTATGATAAGTGTCCACTAAAACCTCAATTCTCTGCCCAATTCACATATGACTCATCAGTTTACGTACGCACAACATGCCATTGATGATCATGTAGTTGGATACTGTTCTTCTTAGTGATGGTACATATCCTGCCTATTCCAGTTGTCCTTTTGAAAATATTGTACTTGGTATTCAGTGCCTATCTGGTTGGTCTCCTCCAGGATGCTGATATCATGTGGTTCAGGGACCCATTTCCACGATTTTATGTGGATGCTGATTTCCAGATTGCATGCGATCATTTTTTGGGAAGCTCATTTGGTATACAGAACATACCCAACGGAGGATTTAACTATGTGAAGTCCAACAACCGGTCAATAGAGTTTTACAAATTCTGGTACTCTGCACGGGAGAGGTATCCTGGACATCATGATCAGGATGTCCTTAATTTCATCAAGCTTGATGCTTTTGTTCAGAGCCTTGGATTGAAGATGAGATTCTTGGACACTGCCTATTTTGGTGGCCTTTGTGAACCTAGCAAAGATTTGAACTTGGTTTGCACTATGCATGCAAATTGCTGTCTTGGTTTGGATAACAAGCTTCACGATCTGCGAATTATGCTTCAGGATTGGAGAAATTTCTTGTCTTTGCCTCCAAGCTTGAAAAGATCATCACTTGTGTCCTGGAGAGTCCCACAAAATTGCAGGTAAGGTTAACATTTTTACTTTCCGGTCCTGATTATGAGCTGACTTCTGCTTAATCAACTGCATCTGAATTTAGTGTTTTCTGTTCATTCCAGTCTTCATTCCCTTCATCACTACCATCATTCAGAAAACAGCATACAACAAGGAGTGCAAGAATGAAAGTTTCAGAAAATTTTCTCCCCTTTTTTGAGAAGGTAAGTTACTGGTTTTAACACTTTTAACTGGTCTTTTACTGTCTGCTATCTGTGAATCTTTCTATTTATACATAGATACATATGTATGTTTGCATATCAGTTTGTCTTCTGTGACTATGTCTTTGTGCCTCCATGCTTGCCAAAGGCAGTACTTCAGAAAGTACAAAGGGTACAGATTACAGAAATGAGAGAAAATAGAGGAAGATATCAGACTATAGATAAACTTAAGATTATCATATTTCTGTAACTAAAAGAATGGACTACACCCTCAAAGGCTTGGGAAACTATTTATAATGAGGCAAAATATGATAGGACATTCCCTGGTTCTTTTCTAGGTCACCATCAATATGATCACATCATTGTCATCACTGAACAGATATTCAAACAGATTTTCTGCTGAATGATGCACATAAATACATAATAAGTGAAGAGAAAAGTACATCTGAAATTTCCTGAAAACTTGATGACTTACTACAAGGCAGTAACAAATGTTTCATCATTTCCTTCTATTGCGCAGGTAACACAAATTGAGCACAATTCTTGGAGTCTGAGCAATCTCTCTGACATTAAAATACGCAAGGCTACATTGTTATCCAAAAATGGTGCCAGAAACAGTAAGGTTTGTCGGTGCTTTCTAGACCAATTTTTAAGTATACTCTTCTATTAGGTTGTTTCAAGGTATCACGGCACACATTCACTTAATCTAAATTATTGTTTAGTCTCCGATGTAACACATCCTATCCCAAAGCATGAACATGTAAATATTTTTTGTTGCTTAGTTGATTTCAATTCTACAGCCCAGTCCTGCGCAGGGAATACAAATGTAGGAGTTAAATGGAAGATTGTACCTGATCAATCCATACAATGAATAACTATAAATCAACAAAACATAGAATGATTTCACTCCTTTTGACAACAGAAATCATTCCAAATCAGTGTCTTCCTTATGTTCCCACTTTCAAAACGGTTATTTAACATAACCAGCACAATCACTGTGCTTATTGCATGCTTTTATGCTGAATCTTATACACTCCCTCTGTCTTAAACTACACGTTCACAAGACGTTTGTTAGCCCTAAATATTTCGTTGTATTAGCTATCCCAAATCCATCCGTGAGTAGAGGAGGAAGATGTATTAAGATGGGAAACGTGGAAAGTGGACAACATATTCTTTATAATGGTGAAAATACATAATTTAAGCGTACCTTACAAGCTGATGTGGTCTCGACATTTTTGTGTTGCTTCTGCAACTCCCTCCCCAACCCCCCCCACCCCTGGCGTGGGGGCCCAACCGGTTTCTCAGTGTCCCTCGCTCTCACAAACACACACAAGCACAAAGGCAAACACAAACAAGTGAAAAAACAAACGCAATTACACAAGAATTCTGAGGAATGAAAGAGCTTTAAATTGATGGGTTGCTGCAATTCAGAAAGAGAGCATGTCAACGAGAGAGGACTAAAAGGAGACACGAAAAATAACCCCATGAAGCCAGCAGTTTTTAGACCTGTGTATTCAATTATTTAGGAATCTAGTATCATTTTTTGACCCCCACCCTTTAAGGGCATGCATCACATAATGGTTTTACTGAACAGCACCAATTGATCTTCATGTCAATGCCTAAATATGGGTAAGAATCTTGTTTCAACAGTTACATGTGTAGCACTGGTCCGTACATCAACTCTGTGTGTAGTGTGAAGAAGAATAAGTTGTTTAGCAACTAAATCAAGATTCTTTTCCTCCTGCCACGAAATAGGAATTAGCCGAGTAGGCACATGAGTGCTATAGAGCGGGCTGGAAAAGCTCGGTTTCTGAGCAGCAGTCTGGCAAACTGGTAATTGTAGTTGGACACACCTTGTTATTTGAAAAAAGGAACAATGGTTGAGAGATTTATGGTAGGTAAGCCTGAGTCAAAAATCCTTAAGAATCTTCCTGATTTGAATTCCCCCCCAAAAGAAAAAAACAGCAAAAGCTTTCTCTCAAAAGGAAAGAAATAGGATAAAAGAAACAAAAAATCTCTAATGGGGAGAGAAAGTAAAAATGTAGATCTGAACAATGGAGGAAAGTAACCTTATCTCCGTGTTTTTACGACAAAAACCAATACTGGATGAATAAAACAAAATAAAAAAAAAGAGTGGTTGGGAGCTGTAGTTTAATGACAGAAGGATATAAAATAAATAGAGTGGAGAACTTATTGCAATTATAAATTAAATTAGCCTTCGCGTTTTCACGGTTTTTTTTTTTAATATTTGCTAAAAATATGAATATTCTAAAATTTTTTATTTAAACTAAATTAATAAAATACTTTTTATGCGTAGAAAAAAAAAATGTATGACTCGGTTAATGGTTATCTAAATAGCACCTGCAATCTTTTTCAAAATTAAAAAAAAAATATATAAAGCAAATGAATAAATAAATAATCTAATGCATTAAATTTACAAAGATAGGAACAAATGAACTCACCCAAAATTAAAACCCAAACATGCAGAAGCTTCAAAGTTAGATAGCTGAATTCAACCCATTTCCTTGCTTGTTCATAAATTGACAGGACTACAGTATATAATGACGAATGCAAAGTCACGATTAAGCTTAAAATATAAACCCTTTTCTGCTCTTAAATTAGCAGCAACTATGCACATAATTATGGCAAAAAACATTAACATAAAAGGAGAAGATAAGTGATGTACTTGGATTTTTAATGTTAATACTAATGCCTTTTGTAACAATAAGCATCAAAATTGTTAAGAAAAATTAATCTTAAGAATGGTAAATTTTAATTAATGAAAGGAAGGATAAGAAGAAATTTTCTCTGAATTTTCCTAAGATACCATTGATAATAAATTTGAGAACAAGATTAAATTGAATAGACTTTTCTAATATCTTGCCTACAAAAGAAATAAATTTCAAAATTATTGTTCAAAAACTAAATATCCTGAAAGCACAGTACAAAGTATCTCGAACACCAGGAAAATGATTTTGCCGGCAAGTGAAGCACAGTGGAGCATGTAGTTATTGAGGCGGGGCTCCACAAGAATGCCTGCAAAAAGAACATTCCCATGTCCCAAATTCTCGCTTTCACACTGACTTTCATCTTACCTTACCTACCACAGTACTTTTCTTTCTGGCAAATAAGGGAAGCTGCTCGACGCAATAAACAAGAAAAAAGTACAGAACAGAGTGTTCTCGTCTATCCAAAATCAAATTTGGCACCACAAGGAGCTCATCAATCCCCGAGCAATACTTGGTGGGAACACTCAATTCGATGAGTTGGTGATTGTCAAATGTCTTAAATCATTACATCTCGCACACATTGTTCTAACCACAAACTTCTCCCACGTTTTACAACCACCCCACTAACATAAAGCACCACAAAATTGCTTCCCACTCAACAATCTGTGTGCTATTTATACATGGTTAGCCACGCAGGCATATTCGCCTGACATATCAAATCTTTTATCTTCCACCAGAGCAACAATGGCTCATTACATGAGAGCTTGCATGGCTACTGTGTTGTCATTTGTGATAGCTTCGAGTGCATTTATGACTGGCATCGAAGCGGCAGGCGCGTGTGGGAGGACCCCAATTGGTGCTGCTGCTGCGAGCTTGAGCCCGTGCTTGGGTGCGGCGAGGAATGTTCGTGCAGCCGTGCCGGGGGCTTGCTGTGCCAAAGTAGGTGGCTTGATCAGGACTTCCCCGAGATGCCTCTGTGCCGTTTTGCTTTCCCCTTTGGCAAAGCGGGCTGGAATTAGGCCAGGAACTGCCATCACCATACCCAAGCGTTGCCGCATTAAGAATAGACCCGCTGGAAAGAAGTGCGGAAGTAAGTCATAGATAATAACCCTTAAATATTTTATTATTATTATTTTTTATCCTACTAAAATTAAATGAATATTATCACTACTAGTCACCTAGCCATAAAACAACCCTAAAAGACAAAAAAAAAAAAAAAAAGAAGAAAATTATCACTAAGGTTAAGAGAATAAGACCGTATTGCATAACTAAATAATACAAATTAAAAATAATGATTATCACTAACTTTAACTCAATCAAATGAATGTCTTCTAAGTAGCTATTTGATGTTAAGGGAATACAACCCTTATAGCATAACATATACTCCGTAAATCATATAAATTAAGAGGGACGTGATTGAATCAAGCTTAAAATATGATCCAAACTTGATATATCGAGTGAAAATGGAGATGGGCCGATATTGGGCCTAACTTGAGTAAAAAAATGAGCCCAATGAGGAGGGTCATATCGGGCCTGACTTTGGGTCTAAGATGGTTAGCCCAAGCCTGGCTAGACCGGCCCACAGACAACCAAATTTATTATTATTATTATTATTATTTGTTAATTTAAATTTTATTAATTTACATTTAAATAGAGAATAAATATTTTTCAATAAAATATTATTTACATATACTAGTAACATAGCTATGCATCTAATGCATCTAACATAGCTATAGACATCTAATGCTAGTAACACAATTGTTTATTTATTTATTTTGGTTAAAAGTAACACAATTATTAACCAGCAGGCTGTGTGATTAGGTCCATCTTATATGTTTGTGGGCGCGAATTTTTACGTCCAGATTGGCCCTAATGTCGATATTCTCCATGTTTTTTGCAACAATATTCCCCCCCCTTTTTTTTTTTAGTTTTTGTGTTACTTCTTGATCCCAATTTTCTTGCACACAATTCACAAACGATCCCATTGATTCTTGCCAAAAAGTCAATGCATTAAAGGAAGTCTCATCAAAAGGTTAACAAGAGTTTTAAAAAGTAATTGTGGGTAATTTTGGATTATATATTGATTATTATAGTTCAATAGTATTACAATTCAATTTATATTTCTTTAATGATCTATTTTTTTAATTATCTGAAAAAAAAAAAAGATTAGTGCACAATTTGGTTAGAAGCCTTGAGTAGTTTGTCCATTGCCAGAGAGTCTCACCTTCATATATTGAAAACTATCCCTTTTTTTTTTTTTTTTCCCATTGTGATTCCTCTTCTTCTTGCCTTTTCAGGGTATACTGTTCCATAATATGCAAGGCCAGGTCCCGGAGTGCTCTCAATCATCCAGGAAACACAATACCAAACTGCATGCGTGTGATAGTAGAAGGAATGCTGAATAAAAAAAGGCTGCTCGTTTAGGGTCCTGCTAGCGTTTGTCGATCATAGACCCACAAGGGCAGCAGAAGTGCTTTTTATATGTATGTTTTCGCAGCAAACATCATGTCAGTGGTCGTTTCACTCAATTTAGTATCTGAGTTTGAAATAAATCTGTGCTCTTCTTCACTTTTCTCATCATAGAACCTTCTTTTGCCCCTCCCTATCTCTTTCAGTTTGGTGCCTTTTGGCATTCATATCGGGTCATTAAGCACTCAGGTATGCTAAGATGGGGCTTCGTAACATCATCATCAATATCAGTTTAGTCGAGAAGTGAAATTAACAAATTATAATTATCAATGGACTAAACATTTATTTATACAATTCTGTTTAATAAAATTATAAGGTATTATTCTTTTTTTTTTTAAAATAAAAAACATATTAATGGGCATATTTCATTAAAAAAAATTAAAATAATAGAGATTCATTCAATCGTCCAAGGCCTATCTAATACCCAAATTTACTCTCCTTTGTTGTAAAATCTCGTGCCACTAACTGGACCGAACAGAAATTCAAAGGTAACGGTAATGCGTACACAGACCAATAGTTATGGAAACCTACAATGGGTTGTGCTCTTATGCTCTGTTTTTATTTTTTATTTTTTAATAATTAATAAGGATGCAGCACTACTTTGTTAATCACGATTAAGGGAATAGTAATTTACTATAAAAAGTCAAAAATGGTTTTTTTTTTTTTTTTTACCAGAAGAACATCCTAGTAATTGAAATTCTAAACATCCACCTCAAATTTCTTACGTTTAAATTTTAAAGTAAAAAAGAGAATTACATTGTATTGTGTGATTTACAGGTCGAAGAAACTCCCGATGAGAAAAAAGAAAGAAAAAAATAAAAAAACAAAGCAGCTTTCTTCAAATAATGGACACCACATTTTGTTGATGCCATGAAAGAAAAGGGTCATTCGCACTCGCACGAATGAGATGGAAGGCTGTGTGAACAATCTGAACCCCAAATTTTGGAGTTAGGTTAGACATGTCACAGATAAAGACTAGGATATACAAAAAAAAATTAAAAAAATAAATAATAAATAATAAATAAAAATAAATATATAATTAAATTCTAAACTTTTTATATTTTTATTTGAATTATAAACTTTTAAATTCATTCTAAATTAGTCTTTATAAATATAAAGTAATCAAAATTATATATTAGTCAAATATAAATCATTACCAATTTAATTATTTTTTCATTTAAAAAATATAGAATTTAAACAAAAATAAATTATAAAAAATTTATAAAAATTTAAAATTAGTTTTTTACATATCACCGTAAAAACCTAGTCTAGAACTCTTACAAGGGCAGTTTTACAGCATTGTACAATAGACGAAAGCTATTTAATTGCCTTTTATTCTTCATTTTTATTCAGACCCTCATTGTCTGTGCAAGGTCACAGGATCATAGACTACTAATTAAAGAATCAGAAACTACCAATCGAACCCTTGTTTCGATCGACTAAATGAGACCCCCCCCCCAAAAAAAAAGAAAAAAACTCTCGATTGAGCTACTTTATTTTTAGGCAAAGTTGCAATCGAGTTGTCATTTTGGCGGGGGGACTCTGCACTTCCACTCTGAAGGCCGTCGCCAGCCAACTTCTTTTGTTGTCTTTCTAAGTTTGTTTTGGAAAGAGCACCACAGCAATAATGACAAAAGACGCATATGCACCATTAGGAAAGTTGGATTTATCTTCAGTGCCTTCTTTTATTTTTTATTTTTTAGTTTTTTGAGTGAAAAAATAAAAGCTGATGCGATGATTATAAAGGACAGAGTAATTCTATTTAAATCAAACTAATAAATATATTAACAACAAGCTTTTTTCTACCGTTGATTCATAATTAAAAATAAAAAATCCCACACAAAATGCAGTGCAAGTGTGAATCGCACACATTGACATGAAGTTTAGACCGTTCAAAGACACCCCAAAAAGAAGTGGTTCTACGGTCCACACCACACTCTCACAAACGTAATTCAATCCTTACAATGGGCCCCAGGCATGCTAAAGAAGTGGACCCACCAACCATTAAATTTAAAATATATGTAAAAATAGAAAAAAGAGAGAGAGAGAGAGAGAGAGAGAGAGAGAGATTTGAAGAGGTGGTGGTAACTGGGACGACCCCACAGTTGGGAAGAATGCGTAGGAAAAAGTTCCACAAAGAGAAAACGGTTGGTACCAACCTTGGAAGGAAAGGAAGGTAAGAAAACAAAGGAAAAGCTGAAATTTGAATTGTGTCATCCCAGCATGAGTTAGTCCTTCTGTCTCTCGTGCATACACATTTTGCTTTGCTTTTAACATGACCAAACAACAGACATCATATCGTCGTAGCCTTGCCATTGTGGATCTGGCCCCCTCCCCCCTATACGGCAATCCCTTGATCTTTATTTTTTGTTTTTAATAAACAAAGACGTAAGTCATCATCTATGACAATTTAGACATAAACTAAGAGTTATTTGTTATTGACTTTTTGATTCAATTTATCTTAAAATAAAAATTGTTATCTAAATATTGATGTTCCATACCATCTTTTTCAAAATTAAGATGTAAACAGTACTATATTCGAATTTTATAAATGCTACCCGATTATTTTTCTCTAAAGAAGAGGGCTGATATAACGCAAAGTTCAAATCATGTCGGGAAATATCCTTCCATGTGAATTTATGATTAGACTTTCAGTTTAAGTGATGCCATCCTCTGAATTAATAAGAAAAAAAAATCGAAGAAAAATAGTAATTAATGAATAAAGAAGTGTAAAAGCAACCCCATTTTCCATACCCCAAGAAACAACTTTTTTTTTTCTCTCTTACTCGCGGTTGAGTGTTGACTGCCAAGTTCTTCTAAAATTCCATCTAATTCCCTCTTTTTTCCACAACTACTACATAAATATACAGTACCATCTGGCATCAATTTGGTATGGTTCAATTATTTCAGGCAACCTCACATAAATAAAACATAACCAACAAGAGTGAGCTTCACTTCCTAACTTAGACCACCAGCAGCCTCCATGGCTCTAATTCCTTAGGTTGGGATCTTCGAAACCTTGGAGTTCTCAACGCAGACATGTCTTTAGGTACCGCCAATTGTCTACAACATATATGTACCTTTCATTATTATTTCGCTTCTTTTGCTTTATTCTTCTACAGGGGTTCTTGGCCTTGGATGGTTTAAAGCCTATTCCAGAGCCATATACTGATGTGAATATGTATGCTATCTCTGCAGTTATGGATGGGGCTTCCTCGTTTTTCTCATCTTTAGAGTCTGATTTCTCAACTGGGTATTTAGAAGACGCTCTAATTGAATTTAGTGAACTTTCCAAAAGAAGACGCTTGCTGTTGTACACAGATGATCATCAACCCAACATATCGAGCGATCTTGAGAAGGTAGTTTAGAATTTTGAAATTAGGAGATGGGGGTGCTTAATTTCGTTTAATCTTCTGGTCAATTGTAATATTTTCCAATGTTCAGTAATGGATTCCCATGTTTTACAGAGTTACTGGAATGCCGATTTGGACTGGAAATTGTCAGAGAATTTTAGTTGCATGAGCCATATGACTACTGTTAGTGGAGCTTCAGGTAGGTTCCTTATTTGGTTATTTGATAGAGGATATGTCTTCACATCCAGGAATTGCGTTGAACCTATATGCGCAAGTAGGTTAGAAAATTCAAACTTTAAGGTATTTGGTTTAGAATGTACATACTAAATCCAAGTATATTGTTCTGAATTCTGATTGCGGAAGCTGTCTCATGTTTACAACTCCTTTTTCTTACAGTAGTTAGTTCTTGTTTCGGGTGCATAGACACTGTTCTTTTTTATTTGCGAAACTCAATTTCTAGAAACAATGTTCTATTTCCTTAGATGAATTCAAAAGCACGTCAGTGAGCAATTTGAGTGCGGAAGCCCCTGAAACTCTGGATTCATCATCTTCTTCTTACAAATACTCTGCTAAAACCAAGCTCAACTGTGACAAAGAAATGCAACTTTGTCAAGACAATAAGACTCATTCTGGTAAAGCAAACATTTCGTAACTACTCTTGGCTCTAATTGGTGCTTTTGGTCATTGTTCTATGCCTTATATTTATCACAATTTGGTGTTAACTGTTTAATTAGGTGGGGATAAGAGAAAGGAGAAGGTGATAACAAGGGTGGTGTACCCATTTGCACTGGTCAAGCCTGGAGGGGTTGAAGGTGACATGACCATTAATGACATCAATGAGAGGATCTTAATGCCACCGACAAGGCCGGTAAGGCATCCAGTAGGTGACTTTGCGGGTAGGCCAGGTGTATCTGCGGATGGTCCAGGCCTTTCTGGGAAAGCTGTGGTGGCCCTTACAAGGATCCATACGCAAGGCAGAGGCACAATCACTATTATCAGAACCAGAGGTTGAAGTAGTCTTAAACAGAATGAAATGGTGGGGAAGGGCATCATATAAACAATGTTGCTGTTTTTAGTTCATGCTTTGTCAGTTTGAATTGTATAGAAAGCTGTATGGTATGGTAACATGTTTCACTTTTTGACAAGAGTTATAATCGGTGCTAATGAAAACTTTGGTGATGGTGCTTAAAGATTGTTGAACCCAACAAGAAAATTTTTCATCGTGATGTGAACTCGGTTGGTGGTGTGTGGAGGAAAAGAGAATAAAGTTGAAAAGATAAAAAGAATAGGAAATGAGAGAAAAAGAAAAAGCCAACATCCCAAATTCAAGAGAGACAAAGGACAGCAGTTCCGTTCCATGCCAGTGTTTGCTAGTCCCATCTTCAGGCATGTAACAGTGCTTCCAAGGCATTCTCCTGGCCAAGAAAGCTGACAATGTCTCAGGTTCATTGTAGGCTTGGGAACACCAACAAGCAATTGTGGTTCTGTGACTTACAGTAAAATAGCCTATTGTATCGAGTATCCATGTAAACCAGAGAGCTTTTCTTTTTTTTTTTCTTTCTTTTTGGACACGGTTGAGGCTAACATCTGTAATGGAAGACATAAGATTCAATTAACAAAAGGGCATTTGATTCCGTGATTTCAACTTGTAATTTCAAAGTTAGTAACTTTTACCGTCACTCTAAGGCGAGATTCAATAATTAGTGCAAATTATTTTTGTGCTCTATTATTATAAGAAATAGTATAACTCCTGTTCCCAGTGGCCTATTCTCTACATAAATTATTTAGCCATACAACCAAAGATATGGAGAATGCAGACACGAGACTTTTTAGGAGGCAGTATATAGCTAATGGCTCATAGTATTCATAGACTGTCTCAATCATTGATCAAATATAATTGCATTTTTAAGCTAAATTCTTCGTCTGCTGTTATGTCTTATTCTACGTAGGTCAACACCTACCATGTTCAAAAGTTGCCAAATCCAAGACATTATCTAGCATATGGGACCCCTGTGTATGAGAACCATGGCCAAATTGCCCCAATGCCCAACCTAGTCATCACTCTTCAACATTTACAAGCTTGATCACCACCCTTGAATTTCCTTTGACTTATGCAGATCAAGGTTATGTTGCACTGTATTTTGGTACTGATTTCACGCAGACTACCACGGCCCGAAACGTGCCCATCATAGCTGGAAGGCAAGCAGCGTTGCATCTACATGGTTGAAATTGGTGGGGAGTGACAAAGAGTGATTTAGATTAGTGCTTTGTCTTTTTTTATGACAAGAATGATTATTGTTGTTTAGGCGAGGAACCTTTTGACCCTTTCATGGCATATTGCCTTGTTCTCATGGCAAAATCTCATCGGGTGGACCCCGATTAGATAATTGCTAACTGTCAGCTTGATTTGAATTTCAAACTCTTTTAATTTTCTTTAAAATCTATCTGAGCAATGAATGTGTAGCATTTTACAACAGCTTATTAGGTGATATATTGAATCAAGAAAATGATGTATCGTGGGTTCATGACTCTTTGATCGCATCACAATTGGCTGGTGTACCAACTGCCCAAAATAACTAGTCATTAGCCCCAAGGAAAAAACGAGGGTTCAAATCTCATTTTTTCCATTCTTCTTCTTTATATGGGTTTTAACTCTCCCTGGGATTAAGAAAAAAAATCGCCTCGTGTACCATTGCAAATATCAATCATTGTTTTAATTCCCTGGCAAGGTTGCTCAGACCCTCAAGAGAGAAACTGTTTCCTGCTTTAATTTCTTCCTCATTTCAACCTATATTGATTTTTTTTTCTTTACTTTGCTTACTTTTGATGTGTTAAAATGTGAATTATCATATGTGTCTTATTTGAGCGAATTTTGTTAGCATCCATATTTAATGCCATGCCTACTGGGCAGTGGAAGTGAAGCATTTTGCTCAAGAAAGTGGTCTGGTCATCCCCTTGTGGCCAAAATCGCCACCAGACTTTGTCTTGACATGATGATTTATTAGTCTGCCATCACCTTTTCTTCTCTATTTTACCAAAAGAGAAATGGGCATGGAAAAGAAAAGAAAAAAATAAATGAGACCTAGATAAACGTGAGAATAGTATCTTCTTTGCTTTTGCTTTTGTCCAAATCCCAAATGAGAAGAATGAGATTCTTTTATGACTTTGATTTTGATTTTTTTTTTTATTTTCTTATTTGATTTCCTCCAATATAGTGGCCTTTTATCTTTTGTTGCTGAGATTTCCTCGGCTATAACGACTTTTTAGGTTTTAAGTATATTAGTTGTTGCTCAATGATGTCAAAAATGCCAACATCGGATGTCAGAACCATGTCGGGTCAATTTACAAACCTCCTTGTGGTACAGCTAACGGGACACGGTTATAACAAATGGTGAATGGGTTTCGGGCTCAACGTGAGGCAAAATAAAAGTCAGTAAAATTCTCCTCTTTTTTCTTTCTCTTTTATATGTTCATTCGAAAAGCTTTTGGAATTCAAATAATACACGAAGCACATAAATTCACTAGTTAAAATGAAAATTCCATACTATTCTTTTTTGTTTTCAACAGCAAATTGCATTTTATACACAACATCCTCCTTTTTTTTTTTTTTTTGGTTTTGTGAACAGCAATATTGATTCTTATTCATGGCATCTGCAAGGGAATGGGCACCTGATCATCAAAAAAAGCTACCAAAATACAAGCACTACCATCGCAGGTTCAAAATTTCCACTAAAAGGTTTCCTGCACAGACCACAGGATGACAAGCTGAACCTACAAGCCACAAAATTGCATAATATTCTCGACAGAATATTGGTGTCTAATTGGTCATTTGATTCAATTTGAGAAAGACTGGTGGGTGGTCAGGAATTCAAAATAATTTTTCAAAGGGGCAAGAAAATTGCGAGACAGTATTTGACAAAAATACGAAACAAGCCTCCAAGCAAAGAATTGAGCTCAAGGCTTTGACAATATCGCTAGTAAGTAATAACATACAACTGAGCCAATATGTACACACACACACACACACACACACACACCCACACCCAAGTAGAGGGTGGGGGGAGGGGGAATTGCCCTCCACCCCCGGGGATCCGTACCTGTGGGTGGTCACAGTTTTCTTAACGAAATTCTTTCTCGTTTTAGAATTGAACCTATAGGAAATAGACTCCAGTTGGCCCCTAACAACTATGTTGATAAAGTAAAGTTACCTAATAATTTTTTCAAAACATGTAATCCAAAGAATTACATTGTGATGATGTTACGTACAGAAAATGCATTCACCCTTGGAGAGCAGCAAAGTTTTCAAATCCCATTATTAGGAATTATTAAGATATTTATTGAATAAATATACAATAAAATAACAATATAAAATTTTTTGATTAGTAATTATAGATGAAATGACTTGTTAAATATTATTATAATTTATTATAAAAGATAAAAATATTGTCAAATAATCTTGAATCTTCTTTTTTCAAATATATATATTTTTAAATTATTGCAAACTACCACTGTTTACCTTTTCTACTCCTAATAATAATTCGGACAGAGATAGGATAATAATTTTTACGAGTACTAAATCCTTGTAAAGGGAGAGAGAAAGAAAGAAAAAAAAATAAAAAAATCTTATTGTACTAGTATATGTTATTGACAATTATGAGGTATTTATAGAGGATCTGATTCTTTCATTCTAACCATGAGACATGTATAAAGTGCTGTTGGGTTCAAGCTAATTAATTTAGGTTCCTAGAATTCATACGTGGGTGCTCATATGTTACAATTCAACTTAACTGTAGATGGAATCCACTATTCTTTATCATATTGAATATAAAAAGATTACAGGGAGGGCATGCCGGAAGCATCGCAGCAAACGACAATCACGTATCCCCACATTACAAACCGGAAGCACCACCAAGCATTGCTAAAGGATAGACTTAATAGACCATAAAATACAGAACCACCCAGGAAAATGACGATGTTAGCCAGTACAGGAGTTAAAGCCAAGCAATGAAGTCTTCAAGTCTTTCCACACCCTGTTTAGTGAGAGCATCCGCAGCTGCATTAAAGCCTCTTCTGACGTTCAAAACATCCCAGTGCTGAGAGGTCGTGAAAGTCTCAACATATCGCATTAGGTCCCTCAAAAGCCCTGGAGCAGTAGCTTTCTTTTTGACCCAAGAGGTAACAATAGTTGAGTTATATCGCAATCAAAGACTTTGTGATTTTCAATAAAAGAAAATGTAAAATTATGCATGTCTTCACTCATCCATAATTTCAGCCTGGTCGAAGGTAAGTCATTTATCCTCAAGTCAGGATTCAAATTAAAATTTCTCCTTAAAAGCAAACCACATGACTGTTCCAACTACTCACATTACTAAGATTTATTTGTATTGGTTATGTAGATAATAAAATAGCTCTAATCTTTTTGCCTAATTTCTAAAATACCACCTCAATGCTACTTTTTTTTGGTCTTTCTGGGCCAAGGCAGAAATTCCACAGATGCTGATGGGAAGTTTCCATTTTTTTTTTTTTTTGGTTAAAATATAGAAGTATCTTCGAGCTATCTTTCTCAAATAAGAAGTTAGAAAGAAACATGCGACTTTAGAGTTCCAAATGTACGTGCCCTGGTCATGATCACAACCATGCTAACTGAAATCCAACGCAGGTACCATCTTAGGTTCTTTGCAAAGAAGATGGGTTTAGTTTTTCCAGTCTACCCGTGAACTGCGTGTAAAGATTATCGGAACACCGTGTTACCTCCTAGTGGCCTTATTTATGATTTGGGAATTGATATTTACATGAAGTTTTTGGTCTTATACACCCAAAAATATTGCATTAAGAAACTAAGGCAATATTTTTCACACTTAAAGATGATAATTTTGGCCCGTGTAAAGTTAAAATTTGAATGTAAGAGACAATTCTCTTGTTATTTAATGTGGTCGATTAATTAATTTATTAATTCATATTAACGTTTTCTACTAACTTCGACTTTAATTTATTGTTCTAATTGTTTGTGGGCCAATAATGGGTTGTCCAAAAAGTCATGTCCACCAACTTTTAAAAACTGACAAAGTCGTCTCAATTAGGACAAATTTTTAGTTCTAGATTCTTTATTTTAGACAAAATAGGAAACTAATTTCAAATAAAAAAGATTTATTATCAAATAAAGGAAATGATCTATTTCAATATAAATTGTATTTATCATTGCATCAAATAAAAAAGAAAAATTATTTCTCTTCTTTTTTCTTACGGTAAGAAATACAATTTTAAACAATTATATGTTTATTTACATTTCTTTCAATAAATGAATATTAGACTCATACTTAGGCAAGAGAAATTCGAACAATATTCAAAATGTTAAAATCATATAAAATCTCAGAACAAAAATACAACATAGAAATTTTGTTATTTCTAAATTACTATTTTGTCGTTCCTATTTAAATAATTTTTATCTTATAATTCTTGGAAGCAGTAAAGTCTCCAATAAAAAAATTTATTTTTTTCATTAGAGGAAAATATAAATTTATGTATATCTCAACTTATCGACATTTTTAGTCTAATCAAAAGTAAGTCATGCATACTAATATTGCAACATTTTAGAAGAATTAAAGATTAATTCTAGAAGCTTGCGACAAGGATCAAACTAAAATTTCTCGCTAAAAGCAAATCACATGATTATTTTAGCTTTCTTTCGGATTTAATTGTATTGGTTTTGGATAAAAGGAGCATATGGTCAGGCTTTACAAATTGTGATTATCAACCAAAAGATTAATGAATATCAATGAAAGATCCATTTGTCATCTACACAAACGGATCTTTCAT